>CAXIVR010000730.1:0-72500 GCA_964035755.1 Teleogryllus oceanicus
TCTCCGCACCGGCGACGTGCCTTTCAAATGTCTGCCTTATCGCGGATGGTATTTTTTGCGCCTCCATGGTTGTAACGGTGAGGGGGAATCGGGTTCGATTCGGGGGGGAGCCTGAGAAACCCACATCAAGGAAGGCAGCAGGCGCGCAAATTACCCACTCCCGGCACGGGGAGGTAGTGACGAAAAATAACGATACAGGACTCATCCGGGCCCCGTAATCGGAATGGAACATTTTAAATCTCTTCGTTACCCATTAGGGGGCCCAGTCTGGTGCCAGCCGCGGAAATTTCCCAGCTCTAATGGCGTATATTAAAATTGCTGCGGTTAAAGCTCGTAGTTTGACCTGTCCCCGCGCTGCCGTTCACCGCTCGTCGGTGTCAAACTGGCATGCGTGCGGGGCGTCCTGCCGGTGGGCGCGAGGCCGACCGCGGCGGCAGGCGCTCTCGGGCCGGGCTCCGGCGGTGAGCAATCGAAGCCGGGCCTGGTCCTCGGGGGCGTTGCGGCCCCGTGGAAGGCGGACCCCGATCTCACCGCCGCGGTGCTCTTAACTGAGTGTCGTGCGGGCCGGCACTTTTATTTTTGAACAAATTAACGTGTTAACGCAGGCCTGTCTGCCCGAATACTCTTGCTGGAATAATGGAATGGGACCTCGGTTCTTTTTGTTTTTTTTTCGGAAGTCGAGGTAATGATTAATGGGGATTGCCGGGGCATCCGTATTGCGACGTTAGAGGTGAAATTCTGGATCGTCGAAAGAGAACTGGAGCAAAGCGTTTGCCAAATATGTTTCTTTAATAAAGAACGAAAGTTAGAGGTTCGAAGGCGATCAGATACCGCCTAGTTCTAACCATAAACTATGCCAACTAGCGATCCGCTGTGTGTCTTAGATGTACGGCGGGCAGCCTCCGGAAACCAAAGTTTTTGGGGTTTCCCGGGGGAAGTATGGTTAAAAAGCTGAAACTTAAAGGAATTGACGGAAGGGCACCACCAGACGTGGAGCCTGCGGCAATTTGACTCAACGGGGGGAACCTCATCGGGCCCCAGGACACCGGAAGGATTGACAGATTGAGAGCTCTTTCTTGATTCGGTGGGTGGTGGTGCATGGCCGTTCTTAGTTCGTGGAGTGATTTGTCTGCTTAATTGCGATAACGAACGAGATCCTACCCTACTAACTAGTCGAAACCGGCACCCCCTGTGCGCCGGCGACCAACACTCTTCTTAGAGGGACAGGCGGCTTCCAGCCGCAGGAGTGGGGCAATAACAGGTCTGTAATGCCCTTAGATGTTCTGGGCAGCACGCCCCTACACTGAAGGTATAAACGTGTGTTTTCCTTGCCCCGAGGGCCGGGTAACCGTTGAAACTCCTTCGTGCTAGGGATTGGGGCTTCAATTCTTCCCCCCAACGAGGAATGCCTAGTAAGCGGAATCATTACTTCCCGCTGATTAAAGTCCCTGCCCTTTGTAAAACCGCCCGTCGCTACTACCGATTGAATATTTTAGTGGTTTCCGGACCGCGGACCCCTTCCAGGGCCGTAGAGCCGAAGATGACCGAACTGAATTTAGAGGAAGTAAAGTCGTAACAAAAGGGTTTTCCAGGTGAACCTTCGGAAGGATCATTAACGTAGCTCACTGACGGGCCCGCGGAGGCCCGAAACAAAACCAGAGAGGCCCGGGGCTCTCGGGCTCTTTCGCTTTTCTTCCCCTTGGGCGCCCCGCGCGTCGGGGCGACGCCCCAACACGAACGCAGTGCCTTTCGGGTTCGCGCTCGGCGTTCGGGCGCTCCCCCTTCGCTGCGCGCGCGCGGATTTTCCCCCGCAAAACCGTCTTTCTCTTCTTTCATAGAGCATCTGGGGTGGAAGCTGTGTCGACGGACGAAGGACTCGGCTGCTTGTTGCGACGTCTTTGGTGAGGTTCGGTACACCATCATCTGAAACTGGTGGGTGCCGGGCTGGGGACCCGCTGGCGTGCCGTCTGACGGCACCCGCAGTTTGGGGCGAGTAATGTCCTAAACTCTGGCTTCCATCTCTAAGCTTGCTCCCACACGCTCGCGCCGCGTCTGGCGGCCGGGCGGGTGCCTGAGGGCAAACCAACGCCCGGCACACTCTCCCGGGGTCGGTCGGGGCGGAACCGGCCTATCGTTTGTCTCGAAGCCGAAACAGAAGAGGCGCGAGGGTTCGGGCCTCGGCACCCTGGCGGCGGGCGCCGGCGAGCGCGCGGGCGGCGAGCAGGGCGGTCGTCAACCGTCCGCGAGCGAACTCGCGGGAGCCGCGCACCCCCGGGCCCTTTTGGGGAAGCGGAGGCGGGCGTCGCAACGCTCTTTCCTCCCGGGGCGCCGCTGTCGTTCGGGAGCGCCGGGGGCCCCGGGCGCTGCCGTGGGCGGCGTCGCAACGCTCTTTCCTCCGGGGGGGGTAGGGGGGGGGGGGGGAGGGAAAAAGACCCAAAGCTCGGCGACGGGCGGCGGGGAGGCCCGAACGGGCCGGGAAAACGCCGCTCCCGGGAAAAAACACGCCGGGCGGCGCCGGGCGGCGACTCCCGCCAGCCGTGCGCCCGGAGGTGGCTCTTCTGCCGCGGCGCCTGGAGTGTTTCCAACCAGAAGTGAAAACCGGCGAGGTCAGTGCACGACGGAGAGCCGACGCCCCCGCCGGGCGTCGATAACAAAACACGGGAGGCGGCTGCGCACGCTCCTGGAACTCGCGTCGAGCTTTTGCAATCTCGGTCGCGCGAAGTGTCGGTGCCTCATCAGCGAGCGCCCCTGGCGGTGACGAGCCTTCGCTACGGCAGTAAACGCCACTCCCGGGCGAACCGGAACTCTCGTTTTCCGTTCGTATATATCGTCGAGAAAGCGACCCGGCCGCAGCTCGGCAGGCGGGGGTTTTCGCCCTGGCCGTCGCCGCTCGAAGAGGTTCTCTCGTCCGGAGGTGTGTCCAGTGGCGCGTCCGTCGGGTCGTCTGGTCGGCGAAGCGCGCCTCGCGCGCCTCACCGAAGCCGCCGACGGGCCGCCACACGCACCCTGCCGTTCCCGAGGGTGCCCGCGCTGGGAGATCCCGAAAAGCGTAGTGGAGTTACTACTGCTTCTCGAAGCGCGAGTGGCGAAGCATTCTCTTTTTTCTTTCTCGGAGCACCGAGTCCGCTCAGGCGTCTCGGCCATAACGTCTTACTCTTCTTTTCTGACATCTGGGGTGGAAGCTGTGTCTCCGACGGACGAAGGACTCAGCTGCTGCGTCTTTGGTGAGGTTCGGTACCATCATCTGAAGCTGAGTGGGTGCGGGCTTGGCGACCGCTGGCGTGCCGTCTGACGGCACACCGCAGATTCCGGAGACGAGTAATAGTCCCTAAACTCTGGCTTCCATCTCTGGCTTGCTCCTGCACGCTCGCGCCTTTCAGCGGCCTGGTGCGGAGTGCCCGCGAGGCAAGGCAACGCCCAGCACGCTCTCGGTCGGTCGGGGCAGAACAGAAAGACCAGACTCAGGCGTTTTTCTCGAGAGAGCCCACCTGCGGAAGAGTCTCGCCGAGAGCCGCGCGCTTGCCTCCAGAAGCGACAGCGAAGGCAGAAAACGCTACTTACTGTTTCCGAAAGATGGTAATTGGGCGGGGCCCCCGCGAGGCCTGTTCAGGAACTCCCTCGAGGAGTCCCGGGAGGCGCCGAGCGCGCACTCTCCGGGCCCTATTTCGCCGAAACCTGAGTGGCAAACAAGCTTTTTTCTTTCTCGGAGCACCGAGTCCGCTCAGGCGTCTCCGGCCATTCAAGCATCTTTACTCTTCTTTCATGGCTCCTGGGGTGTGAGCTGTGGCGTCGCGGACAAGACTGGCTGCCAGCGTTTGACGTCTTTGGTGAGTTCGGTACACCATCATCTGAAGCTGGTGGGTGCCGGGCTGTGACACGCTGGCGGTGCCGTCTGACGGCACCGCAAGATTCAGGACGAAATGCAGCCGTCCTAAACTCTGGCCATCTCAGAAAAAACTTGCTCCTACACGCTCGCGCCGCGTCTGGCGGCGGGTAGGTGCCCGCAGGCGACCAGCACCCCGGCACTCTCCGAGGTCGGTCCCGAGGCGGAACGGAGCCGGACTCAGGCGTATTTTCTCGGGGCCCTGCGGGAATCTCACGCCGAGCGCGCTCGAGTGAAAGGCAGAGGACTTAACGCACCCTCTAAATGCCTAGAGCTAATACATGTTTCGGCGGGCTCCCCGCGAGAGTCCCAGCCGATTTGAAGGACTTAACGCACCCTCTCAGGGCCAAAGAAAGCTCCGCATTTTCGGCGGGCTGGGCGGCAGTCCGGGCCGAAAACCGGTTTACCCACCCTCGAAGAAGCTATTGCAGGAGTCCCAGCCGATTTTGAGAAGGTCTTGAACTCTCAAAGGCTAAGAGAAACTCATAAACAACGCAGAGGGCTGCTTACCACTCTTTGAATACCGAGGACTTGATGCGCCCTCGAAGAAATGGAAGTGAATGGATTTCTGCGCACTAATCCGCGGTGGAAGCAAGGAGAGCCGCGGACGTTATACTTTTTATTCGGCAGGCTGGGCAACCAGTCCCAGCCGAATAGGGGCGATAGACTAACATGTGCTCAAAGAGCTAATACGGCGGGCTGAGGTAAGCGGTCGGCCGAATAGGGGTGAAAGACCTTTTTTTATTGCTCGCTGAATAATACATCTAGGAATTTATTTCCGGTTCAGGAGTGTGCACAGCCCGTCCCGCGGTATCTGGGGGCCGCGGACGTAAACTTTATTCAGCGGGCTAAGCTGGCGTCCGAAAGCGAATAGGGAGTAGACAACATGTGCTCAAAGAGCTAATACGGCGGGCTGGGCCAGCAGTCCCAGCCGAATAGGGCGAAAGACAACATGTGCTCAAAAGAGCTAATACGGCGGAGCTGAAACCAAACGGGCGAAGAGCTTCAAAGCTAACCCGAAAAGGAAGGCTCTGCGCCGAGGCGTGCGCGAAAAAGCGGTCGCCGACGATGCACCGGACAGGCCCGACTCTGTGAGACGCCGCGCGAGGTTTTGCGAGCGATGGGATTAGCTTTCTTCCGAAGTTTTCGAGGACGGGCGCTCTCGCTCATGGTTCCGCACTTCTGCCCAGACATTTCGGCTGGCACCGTCCCAGATCCGACGACGGGAGCAGGGGACCCGCTGAGCGAGGTGCTTTACTCAAAGTTTCGAGACGATCTTCCTCGGGTTCGCACTTCTGCCCGGACGATTTTCGGCTGGCGCCGTCCCAGATCCGACGACGGGAGCAGGACCCTCTGAAGGCGGAAACCCTCATGCGCGTCAGACCTAACGGTCTTCGGCGCGTCCTGTGGGCAAGCTCTTTTCGCTCGCGAGACGCAGGAGTCAGGCGTGTTCGGCCAACGGCGTCCGCGGCCCGCGGCCGCGCGCGCTGCTCCACGGTGAGCCGACGGAAAGACTATGTCTGAAGCTAGCCATCTGAGGAAACCGCGAAAATTTATTTCCGAGACAGATATGGCGTGCAGAGCCGTAACGTCCGCCCGGTTTGTAGGTCTGTGCCTGCAAAGCCCCACTGGATAAAGGAAGGCTCTGCGCCAGGCGTGCGCAGCGGTCGCCGACGATGCACCGGACGAGCCGACTCTGTGAGACGCCGCGCGAGAGGTTTTGACGATGGGGTGCTTTCCTCCGAAGTTTCGAGGACGGTGCTCTCGCTCGCCAGTTCGCACTTCCTGCCCGGACGATTTCGGCTGGCACCGTCCCAGATCGACGACAGGGCAGGGGGAAGCCCGCTGAGCGAGGTGCTGCTCAAAGTTTCGAGGACGGGGCTCTTCCTGGGTTCGCTTCTGCCCGGACGTTCGGCTGGCACCGTCCCAGATCCGACGACAGAGAGACGGGGACCCTCTGAGCGACCCTCGTACGCGTCGAGGCCCTGGCGGTCTTCGGCGCGCGTCACGCAATGGGCAAACTCTTTTCGCTCGCGAGACCTCCAAGTCGGGCGTGTTCGGCCGGCGCAGCGTCCCGCGACGCAACCACGCGCGCCGAGGAGCAGAGCCGACCCGGGGAAAGACTATGTCTAGGCCCCTACAATACATCTGAGGAAACCGCGAAGGAATTTATTTCCGAGACGAATGGTGCAGGCCGTAACGTCCGCGGTTTGTGGGTGCCTTGCGTACGCAAAACTACAAAAAACCCCCACTGGATAAGGGCGGCTTGCGCCAGAGGCGTGCGCGAAAGCGGTCGCCGACGATGCACCGGACGAGCCCGACTCTGTGAGACGCCGCGCGAGTTGCGCGACGATGAGGTGCTCCTCGAAGTTTCGAGGACGGTGCTCTCGCTCATGGTTCGCACTTCTGCCCGGGACGATTTTCGGCTGGCGCCGTCCCAGATCCGACGACGGGAGCAGGGGACGCGGGCGAGGTGCTATAAAGTTTCAGGGACGGGGCTCTTCCTCCAAGGTTCGCACTTCTGCCCGGACGATTTCGGCTGGCACCGTCCCAGATCCGACGACGGGAGCAGGGGGACCCTCTGAGCGACCCTCGTACGCGTCCGAACCTAACGGTCTTCGGCGCGCGTCGCAATATGGGCAAACTCGCACTCGCTCCGCGAACCTGGGAGTCAGGCGTGTTCGTCGGCAGCGTCCCCGCGGCCCGCGACCGCGCGCGCCGAGGCAGGAGCCGACCGAAGACCTTATCCTGGGGCTTCAATACATCCTGAGGAAACCGCGAAGGAATTTATTTCCGAGACAGATGTGGTGCAGAGCCGTAACGTCCGCGGTTTGTGGGTGCCGCGTACGCAAAACTTCTAAAACCCCACTGGATAAAGGGGCGGCTTGCGCCGAGGCGTGCGCGAAAGCGGTCGCCGACGATGCACCGGACGAGCCCGACTCCTCTGTGAGACGCCGCGCGAGTTTTGACGATGGTGCTCCTCGAAGTTTCGGGGACGGTGCTCGCTCATGGTTCCGCACTTCTGCTGCCCGGACGATTTCAGCTGGCACCATCCCAAATCCGACGGCAGAACAGGACCCGCTGGGCAAAGTGCTTCCTCAAAGTTTCAGTTGAGGCCTCTTCCTCCAAGGTTCACTGCCGCTTCTGCCGGACGATTTCGGCTGGCACCGTCCCAGATCCGACGACGGGAGCAGGGGGACCCTCTGAGCGACCCTCGTACGCGTCGAGACCTGACGGTCTTCGGCGCGTCCTGTGGGCAAACTCTTTTTCGCTCGCGAGACGCAGGAGTCGGGCGTGTTCGGCCAACGGCGTCCGCGGCCCGCGGCCCTTATCGCGCCGACGGGTCGACCCGAAGAGCTATGCATATGAGATTTATTTCCGAGACGAACGTGGTGCATGGCCGTGCAGCGTCCGCGGTTTGTAGATTGCCGCGTACGCCGAACTTCTAAAATCCACTGCCAGGCGCGCAGAGGCGCCGATGAGAGAGCCGGCCGGAAAGACTATGTCTAGAGCTAATACATCTGAGGAATTTATTTCCGAGACGGAGCGTAGTGCATGGCCCCTAACGTCCGCGGTTTATGGGTGCCGCGTACGCCAGACTTCTAAAAAATCACTGGGCGGCTTGCAGAGGCAGAGCCGGCCCGAAGAGAGAGACTATGTCTAGAGCTAAGAAGCCCGAAAGATGAGTATATGATGGCGAAAGATGGTATGTCTGTTTTTACGGCGGTCTCTCACGAGTCCCAGCCGACTTTGATGTAAATACACCTCTGCAAGCATGATGTGGATTAACAATGCAAGCGTTGAACAGTTTCTGCGCCCGCGGTCGAGCAGTCCGAAGGAGGACCACCTCCATCGATTCGCGCGATGCGACCCTCGAAGTTGCGGCGGACGTGAAAAAGATGGTACCTCAGCCCGCCAGGAGTCCCGGAAGAATCGCGGTGCAGGGGTGGCCGGACGTTAAGCTTTTATTTACGGCGGTCTCTCACGGGAGTCCCAGCCGATTTCGACCAAATGCCTCTTGCAAGTATGAAGTGGATTAAACTGCCGAAGCGTACGAATGGATTCTGCGCCCGCAGTCCGCGCTCCTCGAGACCGCGGCCGCGACGACCCCGTCCCGCGGTGGGAGTTAAAGGCAACGCCCGGACGGATTTTTTTCCTTCTGACCTCTGTCCCGAGTCGTGGTTGCGCGCGATAAAGTGTCCGCCACCGGTGCCGGAGCCCGCCTCGAAATGGCGGCCCGTCCACCAACGATCTCTAAACATCGCATGACCATCGAGGCCAGCCGGCTTCGCCCGGGAGCAGGCAGGGTCGGCAGAGACGGTCTCTGAATCGCTTCTAGCCGAAACGCAAAGAGTACAACCTTGGGCGGTGGATCCCACTCGGCTCGTGGGTCGATGAAGAGACGCAAACAAATTGCGCGTCGACATGTGAACTGCAGGACACGCCAGACGTCGACGTTTTTGAACGCATATTGCGGCCGCGGATTGTCTCCCGGGCTACGCCTGTCTGAGGTCAGTCGTTAGTACTGGAGCCTGCAGGCTTCGATGTTAAGGGTTAACCGGCTTACACCGCCGAGCATCCTCCGTCGCTTTCGCATTTCAGAGCGCGAGGTCGGGCGAAGCGGAGCGGGTCCTGGCGGTTTTTCCCGCCGTCGCGTCGTTTAAACCCCGATCGCCCCCGATGAGTTTTCGGCTAAAGCCAACCGTTCTGCCGAAGAGTCGACAGGCCGAGGACCGCGGCGCTCCGACAGAGGTGGAGAGCGTGCGAGACCACTGACGTGAGCGTGAAGAGGCGCCCGAAGCGGCGACAGGCCAGCCCGGCGGCCGGAAGGGTGGAGGCGCACCCTGTCGCGTCGAGCCCGTTCGAGGGCTCCGCAGTGACGATTACAATGTCTCCTGAGAGAAGGGGGCGTTCTGGCACGGCGACGCATGACGGGAACGGCGCCAAGCCAGGCCGCAGCGATGCGCTCCGACGCGACTATCGGCGACGGCGCGCGTAGGCGCGCCCGCCGGGCCGCGCACCCAAGCGAGTGCGCCGAGCTCGGCGGGCGCGCCGCAGCCGCCGCCAGATGCGCGGGTTCCTTCGCGCTCGGGCGCAGGAGGACGGGCGCGGACCCTCGCGGCCGCGCCCGATTTTTACATATCATTTACGACCTCAGCTCAGGCGTGAGTACCCTAAATTTAAGCATATTAATAAGGAGGAAAAGAACTAACCAGGATTCCCTTAGTAGCGGCGAGTGAACGGAGAAGCCCAGCACCGAATCTCCCGGCCGATCGGTCGGCGAAATGTGGTTTTAAAGGGGCGGCCGTTACCCGGCGCGCGCTGGCTCGTTCCAAGTCCTCTTGAAAGGGGCCACGGCCCGCAGAGGGTGCCAGGCCCGTAGTGGACGACGTGCGCGCCCGGGAGGCTCGTCTCCTCAGAGTCGGGTTGCTTGAGATCGCAGCCCTAAGCAGGTGGTAAACTCCATCTAAGGCTAAATACAACCACGAGACCGATCGCGAACAAGTACCGTGAGGAAAGTTGAAAGAACTTTGAAGAGAGAGTTCAAGAGTACGTGAAACCGCCCAAGGGGAAACGGAAGGTAATCGAGCAAACTAGGCCGGGGAAACTCATCACCGCTCGCGTGCACGCTCGAGCTACCCGACCGCTGCGCGGCCGCAGACTAGCTTCGCTATCTCGTCGGTCTCCCGCAGAGCCCGGTCGGGCGAATCCTGCTCTGAGCGGAAACGGAACCCTCGCGAGTCTGTTCGAGGGCGGTGTGCACTTTCCTTCGCCATAGTGCGTCGCGATCCGTTGGTCGGCGGCCCAAGGCCCGGGGTTATTATCGGCGCGGCGGCGCGGGGGCTTCGCGGCTCTCCGTCTCGGCGCCGAGTCCCCGGTGTGCGCCCGGCGGGCGGCTTTACAGCGCCCCGCCGGCGCTTTCCCGGCCGCCGTGTAAGCCCGCCCGTAGCGGGGCGGCAGTTACGACAGTCATGAAATACGTGGAAGACGTCTCGACCGTCACCTACCCCGTCGCAAGGCGGGCGAGGGAGCAACGGGCCTCTCCGGACCACGGCCAATTCGGCCCTTCGCAAGCGCGGAACGCGGTGGTTAGCTAGCGCGCTTGGGCGGCCCGAAGGGGTTTCGTCCTCGCGCGTATCCCATCGATACGTTCGCGCGGTGACAGAGAGGGGCTTGAGTGAATAACTCGCCTCGGATCAACCGGCGGCGTAAGTCTCGGTCTACTTTCCGACCCGTCTTGAAACACGGACCAAGGAGTCTAACATGTGCGCGAGTCATGGAGCTTCTAAACCCAAGGCGCAATGAAAGTGAAGCCGGGCGCGGCGCGGTTGACCATCGCGCCCGTCCGGCGAGGAGGATAGCACGAGGCAAGCGCTCCGGCCCGCACTCCCAGGGGCGTCGTTCGCGCGCACCTGACGCACACGTTGGTACCCGAAAGATGGTGAACTATGCCTGGCCAGGACGAAGCCAGGAAACCTGGTGGAGGTCCGTAGCGATTCTGACGTGCAAATCGATCGTCTGAGCTGGGTATAGGGGCGAAAGACTAATCGAACCATCTAGTAGCTGGTTCACTCCGAAGTTTCCCTCAGGATAGCTGGCGCTCGGAGACTTGAAAGAAATGACAACCGAATCTCATTCGGTAAAGCGAATGATTAGAGGCCTTAGGGTCGAAACGGCGCTAAACCTATTCTCAAACTTTAAATGGGTGAGAACCGGCATCCTCAAACTTAACCGCGGTGATGCCGGCGAAAGGATCGTGAGTGTCAGTGGGCCATTTTGGTAAGCAGAACTGGCGCTGTGGGATGAACCAAACGTAGAGTTAAGGCGCCTAAACCGCGCTTATGGGATACCATGAAGGGCGTTGTTTGCTTAAGACAGCTGGGCGGGGGCCACGGAAGTCGGAATCCGCTAAGAGGTGTGCAACAACTCACCAGCCGAAGCAACTAGACCTGAAAATGGATGGCGCTAAAGCGTCGTGCCTATACTTTACCGCCGGCGGCAAGGCTAGGAGTGCCCGCACGTCCCGCGTCAGGGGCGCCGCGCTTCCGCCTAACCAGCGCGCGCGGCTAGGGCCCTGTTAAGCCCCGGTGAGTAGGAGGTCGCGACGGTGAGCGCAGAAGGGTTGGGCGCGAGCCTGCCTGGAGCCGCCGTCGGCGCAGATCTTGGTAGTAGTAGCAAATACTCTAGCGAGACCCTGGAGGGCTGATGTGGAGAAGGGTTTCGTGTGAACAGCCGTTGCACACGAGTCAGTCGATCCTAAGCCCTAGGGGAAACCCGATGCAGATGCCGGCCTCTAAAATTAAAATTAAAGTTGGCCGCGCGTCGGGCGAAGGAATCGGTCCCCATTCCGGAACCCGGTCGCGGAACCGTTTCACGTCGGGCCCGCGCCGAAAGGCGCAAGCTCGTCGGGGTAACCCAACATGACCCGGAGAAGCCGTCGGGAGGTCTGGGAAGAGTTTTCTTTTCTGTTTGAGCGTTCGGGTTCCCTGGAATTTGCCTAGCGCAGAGGGGGAATGGGCGCGTAGGCACCGCGTTCGGCGGTGCGGGCATTCCCCTTCGGACCTTAAAAACCCGGGGGACCCCCCCGTGGAGGTGTCGCGCCGGTTCGCCCCTACCCGCAGCGGTCTCAAGGTAAAACCTCTGTCGATGACAAATTGGAAGGGGAAGTCGGAAACTTGGACCCGTAATTTGGGAAAGGTTGGCTCTGAGGATCAGGGCGCGTGGGCGTGAGATGCGGACGAGTGTTAACGAGCGGGCCTGGGCGAAACACGTCGGAAACGGCTTTTTGACCTCGGCCCCGCCTTGGCCCCCCGCGGATTTTCCCTTTGCTGCGGGCCCGGGGCCCCCGGCTCGCGTGCCCGGTCGTCTCCGGGCGGCCGGCGCGCGCTCTTCGGGGTCGCATCCCCCGGCCGCCGAATAACGTCAGCTCAGAACTGGCACGGACCCGGGGAATCCGACTGCAAATTTAAAAACGCATGGGACGGCCCGAAAAAATTGTTGACGCGATGTATTTCTCCCAGTGCTCTGAATGTAAAAGTGAAAAAATTAACAAGCGCGGGTAAACGGGGGGAAAACGCTCTCTTAAGGTAGCCAAATGCCTCGTCATAAATTGGCCCCTGAATGGATTAACAGTTCCTTCTGTCCCTATCTACTATCGGGGAAACCACTGCCAGGGAACGGGCGGAAAAAATTAGGGGAAAGCCTGTTGGCTTGACTCTATTTGGATCTGAAAGGAAGGGAGGTGTAGCATAAGTGGGAGACGTTTCGGCGTCGCCTTTAAATACCCTACTTTCATCGTTTCTTTGCCTCGGTGAAGCGGGAGGCGTGCGGCGGCGGCTTTCCCCTCCCGGCACGACGTTCTTAAACCCAAACGTGCAATGAAAGGGTGTGGTGTCCGCAGGCGTGGCACCCACCCCCCTCGGCCGGCGTCGCTCGCGCGCGTGTCGGGGCGCGCGCCCCGCTCTTCACGGGGGGGTGCCCTTTTTGGGGCGCGCTCGCGCGCGTCGGTGCAAAGTCACCGGTGGTCCCCCCGGGGGCCCCGCCTTAAAAACCCCTCGCGTGATCAGACCCGGGACCATTCGGGCCCGGGGTTGACGGGGGCGGAAATCTGTCAAAAGATAACGCGGGTGCCCTAAGGCTAGCTCACGAGGACGAAACCTCGCGTTAAAAAAAAAAGCTGGCGACCCCGGGGGTTCGGGACCGCACGGGGGCGCCGGTCTATCGATCCGGGTCGAGTTTTCGGCAAGATGTCAGAAAAGGGTTTCCACAGGGGTAACTGGCTTGTGGCGGCCCAAACGTTCTAGCGACGTCCTTTTGATCCCGATGTCGGCTCTTCCCATCTTCGGCAGAATTCGCCAACGTTGGATTGTTCACCCCAACGGGAAGACGGGTTTAGACCGTCGTGAGACGGTTAGTTTTTCCCTACTGATGACGAGTTGTTGCGACGTAATCCTGCTCGTACGGAGGAACCGCAGGTTCGGACATTTAGTTCCCGGATGGGGCGCCGGTGCTGCGGCTCTCCGTTGGATTATCCTGAACGCCTCTAAGGCGAATCTGTTTTACCGTGGACAATTTTCAAGGGTCCCCGAGTCGAACCGAAGCCCAATTACGCGAAACTTTGGGGTGGGCCCCGGGGTCCCCTCTCGTCCCGGCACGGGCACGGACCCGGGTTCGGTTTTACGAACGCCGTTCGGCCGGAGAACCGGCCCCGGGAAAACCAAATCTTTTGATACAGCGATCCCCGGGCCCCGATCCTCGCGCGGCCCCACCCAAACAACGAGTCGGGGCTCGGGAAACTTCCGTGACGACTTAGGTACCGGCGAGGCAGTATGCAGGGAGAGCAGCTCAAACTGCGATCCGATCAAACCTCTTGCGGAATTCTGCCGTTCGGGGGCGCCCTTGGGTGCCAATTATTTCGGGGCGTGCTGACGGCCGGCCGATTTTTTTGACAAGTTATTTCCGGGGTCGACGGGGGGGTTTCGGGCGCCCCCTCTAACTATCCCCCCGCGAGGGAACCGCCCGAAAAAAATTTAAAAAAAAAAAAAAAGTATATTTTTTTGAAAACTCAGCCCGGGGCCAACGCCCCACCGCGGCGGGCCCCTTCTCGTCAGATACCCCGTTAAGGGCCCCCGGGCCCCCCAGTACCGGTCGGGGGACCGCCCGGGAACCCGGGGGTGGTTTGGGATTTTCTTTTCCTCAAGGGGCCCCTCGCGGGGCTCCTTTTTTTATCAGTCGATTTCGACGTTCTCGCAGAGGGGCCCCGCGGGGCTCCTTTTTTTGTCACTCGATTTCGCCGTTTCCGCAGAGGGGCCCCGCGAGGGGCTCCTTTTTTTATCACTCGCTTTCGAACCCGGACCCGCCGCCCCCCCTGGAGCCTTTTCCCGGCGTCGGCCCACGTGTGAATTTTTGCTACTTTGCGGCCTAATAACTTCCAGGCGAATGCCGGTGAAGTCGTCCGCGCGTGGGCGAGCAGTCCGCACCCCTTCTTTCGAGACCAGGCCGCCGCCCCCTTGGGCCTTTCCCGGCGTGCAGGTTGGCTCCAAAGTCGCCCCTCGGGAGGTGTCGGCCCACGTGCTCGGTGCCGACTATGTGATTTTTGCCGCACGGGAGGTCTAATAACTTCCAGGCGAATGTCTCCGCGAGGTCGCCCCCTCGTTTGCGAACAGTCCGCTCGCCTGGCTTTCCGACCCAGGCCCGCCGCCCCCTTGGACCCTTTCCCCGGCGTTGAGGTTGCCCCAAAGTCGCCGCTTGGGAGGTGTCGGCCCGCGACCACGTGGCCGACGTTGTGATTTCGCCCCTTTCGGCGTCTAACTTCCAGGCGAATGTCGATACGGGGCCGTCTTCTCGTTTGCCTACAGTCCGCTCGCCCGGCCTTCGAACCCAGGCCCGCCGCCCCCCCTTGGACCCTTTCCTCGGCGTTCAGGGTTGCCCCAAAGTCGCCACTTTGGTGGCGTCGGCCACGTGTGCATTTCTTGGCCACTTTGCGGTCTAATAACTCCCAGGCGAATGCCGGTGCGGGAGTCAGTTTCGCGTCTGCGGGCAGTCGATCTTCTCGGCTTTCGAACCCAGGCCCGCCACCCCCCCTTGGGCCCTTTTCTCGGCGTCCAGAGCGGCCCCAAGGTCGCAACTTTCGAGGTGTCGGCCCGCGACCACGTGGCCGACTCTTGTGATTTTCGCCTCTTTGGCGTCGAATAACTTCAGGCGAATGCCGGTGCAGGGCCAGTTCTCGTTTGCCGGCAGTCCGGTCGGCGGACTGTCGAACCCAGGCCCGCCGCCCCCTGGGGGCCTTATCTCGGCGTAGAGGTTGGCTCGAAGGGCAACTTTGGAGGTGTCGGCCCACGTGTCAGTTTTTCGCCACTTTGCGGTCTAATAACTCCCAGGCGAATGCCGGTGGAGTCGGTTACGCGTTTCCGAGCAGTCGGCCTTGTCGGCTCTCGGGCCCAGGCCCGCCGCCCCTGGGCCCTTTCCCCGGCGAGCAGGTTGGCCCCAAAGTCGCGACTCGGGAGGTGTCGGCCCGCGACCACGTGGCCGACTCTGGTGATTTTCGCCTCTTTGGCGTCGAATAACTTCAGGCGAATGCCGGTGCAGGGCCAGTCTCTCGTTTGCCGGCAGTCCGGTCGGCGGACTGTCGAACCCAGGCCCCCCGCCCCTGGGGCCTTATCTCGGCGTAGAGGTTAGCTCGAAGGGCAACTTTGGAGGTGTCGGCCCACGCGTGATTTTTCGCAAGTTTGCGGTCTAATAACTTCCAGGCGAACGCCGGTGAAGTCAGTTACGCGTTTGCGAGCAGTCGACCTAGCCGGCTGTCGAACCCAGGCCGCCGCCCCCTGGGAGTCCTTATCTCGGCGTGAGGTTAGCTCGAAAGGGGCAACTTTGGAGTGTCGGCCCACGAGTCGATTTTTCGCCACTTTGCGGTCTAATAACTTCCAGGCGAATGCCGGTGGGGGGTCGGTTACGCGTTTGCGAGCAGTCGACCTTGCCGGCTGTCGAACCTAGGCCCGCCGCCCCCCCCTGGGCCCTTTCCCGGCGTCCAGGTCGGCCCCAAGGTCGCAACTTTGAAGGTGTCGGCCCGCGACCACGTGGTCGACTGCGATTTTCGCCTCTTTGTCGTCGAATAACTTCCAGGAGAATGCCGATGCGGGTCGGTCTCTCGTTTGCCAGCAGTCCGCCCGGCTGGCTGTCGAACCAGGCCCGCCACCTGGGCCCTTTCCCCGGCGTCAGGGCGGCCCCAAAGTCGCCGCTTCGGAGGCGTCGGCCATGCTGTGGAAAAGTACAAGTCCGAATCGCGCCTTTGCGAATTAATTCCTTCGCAACGGGGCGTCGGATCGCCTCGCGGTTTCGGATTCCGCAAACGACGCGTTCGTGCGCGTCGCGTGCGATTTTCGCAAAGTCGCCGCGTCGCGAATTAGCGAAATTGTTTAAACAATTAACGTAAACAATTTCCGTAGTTTTTTTAGGCATTTTCCCGCGTTCCCGCGCGATCTGATGCCGCCTCCGAAAACGGTTCGTTTCCGCCGAGGTTTTCCGCGGAGGGCGTGACCGGGCAGGGAGTGGGAGCGAACTTTCGAAACGCCGTCTCTCGGGCTCCGGCGTCGGATCGAAGCGCGGTTCGCGCCGTCGGACGCGCCTCATCGCGGCCTACTCGAAAAAACAATCGGCGTTCGATTCGCGCGGTAAACAAAGAAAATTGTTTAAACAAATAACATAAACAATTGCCGTAGATTTTTAGGCATTTTCCCGCGCTCCGCGCGCGATGTACGTGCCTCCCCGAAAACGGTTCGTTTCCGCGAAGGTTTACCGCGGAGGGCGTGGCTTCAGGCACAGAGGGTGGGGGACCGTACTTTTCGAAACGCCGTAGCTCCGAGCTCCGGCGTCCAGATAGCCGCAGTTTTGCGCCGTCGGACGCGTCTTCGCGCGAGCTACTCAGAAAATCGGCGTTCGATTACGCTCGGTAAAGAAGGAAAATTGTTTAAGCAATTCACGTAAACAATTTTCCGGAATTTTTAACATTTTTCCCACTCAGGCGATCTACGTTAAAATGTGAAAACGGTTCATCCGGCGCCGCCTGATCAAGAGTCGTCGAGATCCGTCGTGAAGCGCGTACACCGCAGAGCCGCCTCCGTAGCTACGAAAACGGTGTCCGGAAAAAGAAAGCGTAAAAAAGTAGGGCACTTTGAGGGCTAATAACTCAGGTGGTTTCAGACCCAGGCCCCCGTACTCAGCGATATCGTAGACGAAGCTCGTCCTATCGGTTCCGACCGTCCGCGTTCCTGTCAGACCGCGGCGCAGTGGGAGTCGGCGCCGATCGGCTTCCGGAGGGGCTCGGTCAGGAATTTTTTGCGGACGAACCAGAAGAGATATCGAGACACTGGTCTGCGGCGTCGGACGCGCCTCCGCGGGCGTCGCGGTATTTCTCGTTTCGCTGCAAAGTTTCCGTCGCGTCCGAAAGCGCGACAGCGCGAAAAACGGGGTTTTCGACCCCTGGCGCGAACGGGCGCGCTGAAAAATCCGGCATCCAACACCGCGCGGTAGAGCTCGCCGAGACGAAGAGAAAAGCTCATGGACCCCGAGTCGCTAGAGTCGCCCGTTTCGAGATATCGGGAAAGCGTCGCGAAGCCTGGCAGGGACAGAGAAAGCGGGTGTTAGGCAGCCCGCGCCGAGTTTCGTGATCTAAGAACGCGGACCGCTCAGGAAGTAAAAATCGCATCGGGACGCGGCACGGCGCCGGACGCGTCTTCGCGAGGGCCGTCCGCGGTATTTTTCTCGTTCGCTGAAAAATTTCCGTCGCGTCCGAAAAAGCGGGAAGCGCGTAAAACCGGGTTTTCCGCCTGGCGCCCCGAACGCGCGCGGAAAAATCGGCGTCAACGCAGTGCGGTAGGGATTCGCCGAGACGAAGAGAAAAGCTCCTGGACCCCGGTCGCTACAGGCGCCCGTTTCCGAGTTATCGGAGGAGGAAACGTCGCGGAACGCGCCCGGGGACCGCGAATCGGGGAGTTAGGCAGCCCGCGCCGAAGTTTCAGTGATCTAAGAACGCGGATAACTCGGGAAGTAAAAAATCTGCATCAGGACGCGGCTTGCGGCGGCAGACGCGTCTCGGCGAGGGCCGTCCGCGGTATTTTGCCGCTCCGCTGAAAAATTCGGTCGTCGAGCGCGAAAGCGCGAAAAGCAGGATTTTCCCCGCCCGGCGCGCAGGCGCGCGGAAATCGGCGTGAACGGCGCGTAGAGCTCGCCGAGACGAGAGAAAAGCTCGCGGGCCTCCAGACCGCTGGAGGCCTCGTTTCCGAGCTATCGGAGAGCGTCGCGGAACGCGGCGGGGACCGAATCGGGAGTTAGGCAACCCGCGCGCCGAAGTTTCGTGATCTAGAACGCCCGGATAACTCAGGAGTAAAAATCGCATCGGGACGCGGCTTGGCGGCGTCGGACGCATCTCGGCGAGGAGCCGTCGGCAGTATTTTCTCGTTTCGCTGAAAATTTCCGTCGCGTCCGAAAAAGCGGGAAAGCGCGAAAAACGGGGGTTTTCCCCGCCCGACGCGCGAACGCGCGCGGAAATCCCGCGTGAACACCGCGCCGGTAGAGTCGCCGAGACGAAGAGAAAGCTACGGGGCCTCCAGACCGCCGGAGCCGCCGTTTTCGAGATATCGGCGACAGGCGCGATTGGCGGCGGGGACCGCGTCAAGGGGCCTTAGGCAACCCCGCGCCCGGTTACGTGATGTAAGAACGCGGAATAGCTCAGGAAGGAAACGTCGCAGCGAAACGCGGCCAGCGGCGTCGGTTCGCCGCGTCGTCGCGCGTCCGACGCCGCGCGCCGAAGAACCGCCGCCGCGAAAACGAAGAAGTCGGCGACGCGGGTCGAACCCCGGACCCCGAGAACCCCGCGCTGCCCGGCGATCGATAGAACCTCCGTTCCTGCCGAAAGGTCTCCGGCGCCGCGGCACTCGACCGCTCCGTTTCGGCGCTACGGGCCCTTGCAAGATTAATTGTTTGCCAGCCGTTTTCTCCGCCGCCGGGGCCTGTGAGCACCGGACCGCCGCCGCCCGACGAAACGTCGCTCCGCGACGAAAAGGTCATGCGGGTCGACGACGTCCGACGCTTCGTTTTCGGCGCTAGCAGATTTGTTTATCCCATTGTTTTATAAACTGAATAACTCGGCGGCCGCGGGCAGATATCGACGCGGCGCCGACGCCCGTCGCAGGCAGGAGCGCTCGCGAGCGACCGAAACAGGAAAAAACCGGGCCTCGACCGGCATTTTTATAAACAATTAGCCGTATCTCGGAACCGGGAGAGATAGCGCCGAACGGACTCCGCCGCTTTTCCTCTCCTCGAGTGCTCGGACGCGACCATAAAAATGCCAAACAATTTAGCAACAATTTACTTAACAATTTCGCAAAGAGAGCTAAATCAGGTCGCGGACCTCGAAAAACCGTTTCCCCGAAAAGTCCGAAAGCGTAGTCCGTGTTCGAGCAATTTGTTTAAACAATCGATAAACAACGTTAAACAACCAACGCCCCGACATTACCCGAGTCCGTCCGGGGACGACAGCGGCAACGAAAACGCGACTTCCGTCACCGGGGTCGATTTACGGACCTCGAGCAGGTTGTCGGCCGACGCGGCGTCATCCGGGCGAAAGCGAACGAAGCCCGTGAGGTCGGCGACGAGTTTCTGCTCCCTTTATAGGGGCTGAAAACATTCTGAAGCGCGGCCTGCCGAGTCAAGTCCAGCGCCCCCGTTCGAGGAACGGAAACTTGGACAACACGGCAGACGGCACTTCACGGGGGCTGAAAAACGCCGCACCCGGCCGGCGGGGCCCTCTCGATCGCCTTATAGAGTTAGGCAACCCGCCCGGAAATGCATGCATGGCCGGGGTTTCTCCCCGTGCAGGGAGCCAGGTGGTTCTGAGCACGGCCCCTGCCGAACAGATCCGCGCGCCCCGCTCCGAGGGTGAAACGGAAAAAACGCAGTCGAACCCGTGTCCCCGGGCCTATCTCGGCTCGAGACAGCATATCAAAGATGGCGGACCATTTTCCGGGTTCGGACTTGGAAAAAATCCGCCGCTGGCGGAACTTAGAAAAATTGCGGACGAAAATTTCACGGACTCTGCGTCCGAATGGCCAGCGGAGACCAGGCGCGCCGACCGTGAAACCTGATACCTCTTACCAAGAAGCGCGCGTGTGACTGAGAGCCCCAAAGTTAGGGGCACAGAACACATGCGCCTCAGTCGAAGAGCACCAGAAGACTTTGAAAAATTTCGCGGACCAAAAAATTTCACGGACTCTGCGTCCGTAGGCCGAGCCAGGCGCGGGGTCGTGAGAACCTGACCACCTCTTACCAAGAGCGCGTGTGACTGAGCCCCAAAAGTTAGGGGCACAGAACACATGCGCCTCGAATAGAAAGGCACACGCGAAGACTTTGAAAAATTTCGCGGACCAAAGATTTCACGGACTCTGCGTCCGTGGGCCGGCAGGCAGGCGCCGGTCAGTAAGGAGCCTGACCACCTCCTTGCCAAGAAGCTCGTGTGACTGAGAGCCCCGAAGTTAGGGGGCACAGAACATGCGCCTCCAGATAGAAAGAGCACACGCGAAACACTTTGAAAAGTTCAGCCGAGGCAATTGAAGCACGCAGATGACTTTGAAAAAGTCAGGCCGAGTCTGTGAAGAGCACACGCGAAACACTTTGAAAAGAAGTTCGGCCAAGGCAGTGAAAAGAGCACACGCGAATAGCTTTGAAAAAAGAATCAGGCCCGAGAGCAGTGAAAGAGCACACACGAAGGACTTTGAAAAAGGATTAGGCCGAGAGTCTGTGAAAGAGCACACGCCAAACACTTTGAAAAGTTCGGCCGAAGGCAGTGAAGAGCACCGCAGATGACTTTGAAAAGTCAGGCCAGGCAGTGAAAGAGCACACGCGAAGGACTTTTGAAAAAGTTGGGCCGAGGCAGTGAAAGAGCACGCGAAGGACTTTGAAAGGTTGGGCCGAGTCTGTGAAGAGCACACGCCAAACGCACAGAAAAGTTCGGCCGAGGCAGTGAAAAGAGCACACGCGAAAGACTTTGAAAAAGTCGGGCCGAGGCGATGAAGCACACGCAGAAACACTTTGAAAAAGTTGAGGCCGGAGTCAGTGAAGAGCGCACGAAGGACTTTGAAAAATTTCGCGGACTCAGTTTTCACGGACTCTGCGGCCAAAGGCCAGCAGAAACAGGCGCCGGTCCGGTAGAGAGCTGTTAACCTCCTTACAAAGAAGCTCGTGTGACTGAGGCCCCGAAAGTTAGGGGGCACCAGAACACATGCGCCTCGGAAAAAGAGCACGCGGTTGAAGTGCGGTTCGGAAAAAAGGCTTGCTCCAGACCGGGTTCCCCCAGGCCTAATATCTCGGCTCGGGAACAACACTTATCAAAAGATGGCGAGACCGATTTTCCGGGTTCGGACTTGGAAAAAATCCGCCGACCCGCACTTCACGGGGCCCGAAAAACGCCACCCGGGCGGCGAGGCCTCGATCGCCGGGGGGATTGAGCAGCCAGCGAAATAAATCATGGCCGAGGTTTCTCATTATAGGGAGCCAGGTGGTTCTGAGCGCGGCCTGCCGGAGACCAAGTCCGGCGCGCCCCGCTCGAGTGGAAACTTGGAAAAACGCGGTCAGACCCGTATTCCCAGGCCTATCTCGGCTCGAGGGAACAACATATCAAAAGATGGCGAGACCGTTTTTCGGGTTCGGACTTAGAAAAAATCCGCCGACCACGCCACGAAGGGCGAAAACGCCACCCGGGCGGCGAGCCACTCGTCGCCAGGGGAGTTAGGCAACCCGCCCAAATCAATCATGGCCGGGGTTCTCCCATTATAGGGGCAGGTGAACAAACGGCCCCTGCCGGGAGCCAAGTCAGCGCGCCCCTTTCCGGTGGAAACTTGGAAAAAACGCCCGAGTCCGAACCCGTGTTCCCGGGCTATCTCGGCTCAGGGAACAACGATATCAAAAGATGGCGAGACCGTTTTTCGGGTTCGGACTTAGAAAAAATCCGCCGCGGGCGGAACCAGAAAAATTCCCGCGGCAGCGTCATGGGCGGCGTCGGGCTGCTCGGCAGGCGACCCGTCGCCGGCGGGAGAACCTCGACGTCCCCGGAAAAGACATTCGAAAATTTTCCTGGACTGTACTGCGTCCGAGGCCAGCAGGCAGACGCCAGTCGTGAGAGACCGACCACCTGCACCAAGAAGCTCGTGTGACTAGAGCCCCAAAGTTAGGGCACAGAACGAAGATTGGGTAGTAGGCATCGCCCGGGACGTGAGCTGAGACCTGTGGCGGTGCCCGGGAAACGGGCGGAGAGCCCGGAAACGCCAAGTGCGGGAGCTCGAGACAGAGCTGTGGTGGTGGCCGAGAAGCGAGCGCCGAGCCCCGTAAAAGCATTCGAATGTTTCTTACGGGCGCTTCGGGCCACGTTTATCGCAGGCGCCGTCAGCCGGGCAGAGGAGCTTTTGCGAATTAAAATATGGCCGAGGGTTTCTCCCATTATAGGGGGCCAGATGGTTCTGAGTGCGCGGCCCCTGCCGGAGACCAAGTCCAGCCCCGTTCGAGGAACGGAAACGGAGACCTGTGGCGGTGCGGAAACGGGCAGAGGAAATTGAAACGCCAAGTGCGGGAGCTCGAGACAAGGCTGGCGGTGGCCGAAGCGAGGCGGAGGCGGAAGGCATTCGAAAGTTTTCACGGACTTTGCGTCGAACGCCGGCAAGACCGGGCGCCGGCGGACGGAAAAATCCCGTAAAGGCATCGCCCGGGACTTGAGATGAGACCTGTGATGGTGCCGGAAGCGAGGCCGAGGCCAGCTGAAGGCATGCACCGCCCGGGACGTAGGCTGAGACCTGTGGCGGTGGCCGGAAAGCAGGCGGAGGCGGGGCGCATTCGAAGTTTCACGGACTGTCCGTCCGAACGCCGGCATGAGTGGGCGCCGGCGGACTTGGAAAAATCCCGTACGGGCATCGCCCGGGACTTGAGATGAGACCTGTGATGGTGCCCGAGAAGCGGGGCCGAGGCCCCGTAAGGCATGCACCACGCCCGGGACTAGGCCAGACCTGTGGCGGTGGCGAAGAAGCGAGGCGGAGGCGGAAGGCATTCGAAAGTTTTCACCGAACTGCGTCCGAACGCCGGCAGGTGGGCGCCGGCGGACGGAAATCCGTAAAGGCATCGCCGGGACTTGAGATGAGACCTGTGATGGTGCCGAAGCGAGGCCGAGGCCGTAGGCATGCACCCGGGGCGTGAGCACAGAGACCTGTGGCGGTGGCCGGCGCGAGGGCGGAGGCGGAAGGCATTCGAAAGTTTCACGGACTTTGCGTCCGAACGCCAGCGAGGTGGGCGCCAGCGGACTTGGAAAAATCCCGTAAGGCATCCGCCCCGGGACCCGAGATGAGACCTGTGATGGTGCCCGAAGCGGGCCGAGCCTACGTAAAGGCATGCCGCCCGGGACGTGAGCTGAGACCTGTGGCAGTGGCCGAAAGCGAGGGCGGAGGCCCGGAAAGGCATTCGAAAAGTTTTCACGGACTTTGCGTCCGAACGCCGGCGAGGGTGGGCGCCGGCGGACTTGAGAAAAACCCGGTAAAGGCAGCGCGCGGGACTGGAGATGAGACCTGTGATGGTGCCCGAGAAGCGAGGCCGAGCCCCCGTAAAAACATACCGCCCGGGACGTAGGCCCTGAGACCTGTGGCGGTGGCCGAGAAGCGAGGCGGAGGCGGAAGGCATTCGAAAAGGCCCTGCGGACACGCGTCGAACGCCGGCAATTAGGCGCCGGCGGACTTGGAAAAATCCCGTAAAGGCATCGCCCGGGACTTGAGATGAGACCTGTGGTGGTGCCCGAGAAGCGAGGGCCGAGGCCCGAAAGGCATGCACCGCCCGGGACGTGAGCTGAGACCTGTGGCGGTGGCCGAGAGCAGGGCGGAGGCGGAAAGGCATTCGAAAGTTTCACGGACTTTGCGTCCGAACGCCGGCGAGGTGGGCGCCGGCGGACAGAAATCCCGTAGGCATCGCCGGGACTTGAGATGGGGCCTGATGGTGCCCGAAGCGAGGCCAGGCCCCGTAGGCATGCACCGCCCGGGACGAGCTGAGACCTGTGGCGGTGCCCGAGGCTGGGCGAAAGGCCCGGAAACTCATCTCCCGCCAAGGTGCGGGAGCTCCGAGTTAGAGCTGTGGGAATGACCGAGAGGCGAGGCAGAGACCCGTAAAGCAGGCACCGCCGGGACTTGAGATAAGGACCTGTAGTGGTGCCCGAGAAGCTGAGGCCAGGCCCGTAAAGCATGCACCGCCCGGGACGTGAGCTGAGACCTGTGGCGGTGGCCGGCGAGGCGGAAGCGGAAAGGCATTCGAAAAGTTTTCACGGACTTTGCGTCCGAACGCCGGCGAGGTGGGCGCCGGCGGACTTGGAAAAATCCCGTAAAGGCATCGCCCGGGACCGAGATGGACCTGTGATGGTGCCGAAGCGAGGCCGAGCCCTACATCAGAATGTTTCGCCAGGACGTGAGCTGAGACCTGTGGCGGTGGCCGAGAAGCGAGGCGGAGGCCCGGAAGGCATTCGAAAAGTTTTCACGGACTTTTGCGTCCAGACATAACGAGGTGGGCGCCGGCGGACTTGGAAAAATCCCGTAAAGGCATCGCCAGGACTTGAGATGAGACCTGTGATGGTGCCGAAGCGAGGCCAGGCCCCATCAAAGGCATGCACCGCCCGGGACGTGAGCTGAGACCTGTGGCGGTGCCGAAACGGGCGAAAGAGCGGAAACTCGCTCCGCCAAGTGCGGGGCTCGAGTTAGAGCTGTTGGGAATGACCGAAGCGAGGGCAGAGACCCGTAAGCAGGCACCGCCCGGGGCTTGAGCTGGGACCTGTGGTGGTGGCCGAAGCGGGCCGAGGCCGTAAAGGCATCGTCGCCCAGGACTTGAGCTGAAGGACCTGTTATGGTGCCTGAGGAAGCGAGGCAGGCCCGCAAAGGCATGCGTCGCCAGGACTTGAGCTGGGGCCTGTGGCAGTGCCCGAAGCGAGGCCGAAGCCCCGTAAAGGCATGCGTCGCCCGGGACTTGAGCTGAGACGAACCTGTTATGGTGCCGAAACGAGTGCGAGGCCCGTAAAGGCATACGACGCCAGGACTTGAGCTGGAGACCTGTTATGGTGCCCGAAGCGAACGGCGAGCCCGAAAGGCATGCACCGCCCAGGACTTGTGCTGAGACCTGTGGCGGTGGCCGAAGCGAGCGCCGGAGCCCCGTAAGCATTCAGATGTTTCTTACGGGCGCTTCAGGCCGTTTATCCGCGAAAGGCTGCCGTCGGCCAAACGAAGAAGGAGCTTTGGCCGGGGTTAAAAAATATGGACAGGGTTTCTCAGTATGGGGATGGGTATGGTCAGGCCATGCCCACAGGCTGAAATTCCCGGCGTTCAGTACAGACCTGTTACGCTGCCTGAAACAGGGCGAGGCCCCAGAGAGTGTTCCGCATGGTCCGGGAGCCCTGAGCAGAGCTGTGGTGGTTGAGTGTGGCTGGCCGGAGCGGTCGGCGGCGGCGCGCGGAGGAGGACGCGAGGCGCTTACGGGCGTTCGGAACCCTTTATCCGCGTATGGCGCCGTCAGCCCAGGTGAAGAGGGAGCTTTGGCGGAATTCAATTATGGCCAGGGTTTCTCCCATTATGGGGATGGGGTGGTCCTGAGCCATGCCCACAGGCTGAAATTCCCGGCGTTCGGTAGACCTGTTACGCTGCCTGAGAAACAGGGCGAAGGCGCGGAAGAGTATTTTGCATGGTCAGGAGCCCTGAGCAGAGCTGGTGGATGGTGGTAACGAGCCGGAAGCGGTCGGCGCGCGGAGGAGGACGCGGGTGCTTGCAATTTCGGAACCCTTTGCCGCGTATGGCGCCGTCGGCGGGCGAGAAATAAGGTTTCTCCCGTGTAGGGGATGGGTGTGGTCAGGCCATGCCCACAGCTGAAAATTCCCCGGCGTTGGTACAGACCTGTTACGCTGCCTGAGAAACAGGGCAGAGCCCCGGAAGAGTGTTTCGCATAGTCCGGGGGCCTGAGCAGAGCTGTGGTGGTTGGTGGTAACGAGCCGAGCGGTCGGCGGCGCGCGGAGAGGACGCGGGCGCTTACGGGCGTTTCGGAACCTTATCCGCGTATGGCGCCGTCGGCCAGCGAACGAAGAAGAGCTTTGGCCGGAATTCAATTATGGCGGGGTTCTCCCATTATAGGGATGGGGTGGTCCTGAGCCATGCCCACAGGCTGAAATTCCCGGCGTTCAGTACAGACCTGTTACGCTGCCTGAGAAACAGGGCGAGAGCGGAAGGTATTTTGCATGGTCCGGGAGCCTGAGCAGAGCTGTGGTGGATAATTGGTAACGAGCCGAGCGGTCGGCGGCGCGCCGGAGGAGGACGCGAGGTGCTTGCGGGCATTCGGAACCCTTTATCGCGTATGGCGCCGTCGGCCCAGGCGAGGCACGGCGGAATTCAATTATGGCCGAGTTTCTCCATTATAGGGGATGGGGTGAATTCTGAGCCATGCCCACAGGCTGAAATTCCCCGGCGTTCAGTACAGACCTGTTACGCTGCCTGAAACAGGGCGAGCCCCGGAAGGTATTTGGCATGGTCCGGGGCCCTGAGCAGAATGGTGGTTGGTGGTAACGAGCCGAGCGGTCGGCGGCGCGCGGAGGAGGACACTTGAGCGCTTACGGGCATTTCGGAACCCTTTATCCGCGTATGGCGCCGTCAGCCCGGGCGAAAAGGAGCTTTTGGCCCAGATTCAATTATGGCGAGGTTTCTCCCATTATGGGGATGGGTGTGGTCGAGCCGTGCCCCACAGGCTGAAATTCCCCGGCGTTCAGTACAGACCTGTTACGCTGCCGCAGAAACAGGGCAGGCGAAACATCCTTTTGGCTGGTACGGGGCGAAAGTCCCGCGGGTAACGACCGAATACGCGACGTGGGCCCCGGAGCATGCTTGCAGCGTTCCTGGCTTCAGGGCAATTCACGTGGAAGCCGCGGTGGGCGAGGGGCGGCGAGGAAACAGGGCGAGCCCCGGAAAAATTTCGCATGGTCCGGGAGCCCTGAGCAGAGCTGTGGTGGATGGTGGTAACGAGCCGAGCGGTCGGCGGCGCGCGGAGGTGGACGTGGGCGCTTACGGGCGTTTCGGAACCCTTTATCCGCGTATCGCGCCGTCGGCCGGGCGAAGGGCTTTGGCCCGGGTGGGGTCTGGCCGGTTCTCCCATTATGGGGATGGGGTGGTCTGAGCCATGCCCACAGGCTGAAATCCCCGGCGTTCAGTACAGACCTGTTACGCTGCCCCTGAAACAGGGCGAGCCCCGGAAGAGTATTTCGCATGGTCCGGGAGCCCTGAGCAGAGCTGTGGTGGTTGGTGGTAACGAGCCAGGCGGTCAGCGGCGCGCGGAGGGGAGGACGCGGGCGCTTACGGGCATTTCGGACCCGCTATCCGCGTATGGCGCCGTCAACGAACGAAAAGGAGCTTTTGGCCGGAGTAAATTATGGCCGAGGTTTCTCCCCATTAGGGGATGGGGTGGTCCTGAGCCATGCCTGAGCAGAATTCCCGGCGTTCGAGTACAGACCTGTTACGCGCTGCCTGAGAAACGGGGCCGGGAGCCCCGGAAGGTATTTCGCATGGTCCGGGAGCCTGAGCAGAGCTGTGGTGGTTGTGGTAACAGGCCGAGCGGTCGGCTGGCGCGCGGAGGAGGACGCCGAGCGCTTACAGGCATTCGGTGCCAGCATCCGCGTATGGCGCCGTCGGCCGGGCGGGCTGGCGGAATTCAATTATGGCGAGTTTCTCCCATTATAAAGGGGATAGGTGTGGTCAGGCCGTGCCTGAGCTGAAATTCCCGGCGTTCAGTACAGACCTGTTACGCTGCCTGAAACAGGGCGAGCCCGAAACATCGCGCTTTGGCTGGTACAGGGCGAAGGTCCCGCGGTGGCGACCGAATGCGACGTGGGCCCCGGAGCATGCTTGCGGCGTTCCTGGCTTCGAGGCAATTCCGTGGGGAAACCGCAGTGGGCCCGGGGGCGGCGAGAAACAGGGCGAGCCCGGAAGAGTATTTCGCATGGTCAGGAGCCTGAGCGGAGCTGTGGTGGATGGTGGTGTGACGAGCCGAGCGGTCGGCGGCGCGCGAGAGAGAGGACGCAGGCGCTTGCGGGCGTTTCAGGCCGTTTATCGCGGATGGCGCCGTCGGCCGGGCGAATAGGAGCTTTGGCGGAATTCATTTATGGCCGAGGTTTCTCCCATTATAGAGGATAGGGGTGGTCCACGACCATGCCCACAGGCTGAAATTCCCGGCGTTCAGTACAGACCTGTTACGCTGCCTGAGAAGCAGGGCGAGAGCCCCGGAAGAGTGTTTCGCAGTGTCCGGGATGAGCAGAGGCTGGCGTGTGACCGAATACGCGACGTGGGCCCGGAGCATGCTTGCGGCGTTCACGGCTTCAGGGCGATTCACGTGAAGCCGCGGTGGGCCCGAGGGGGCGGCAGTGTGGATCCCAACCCGGGAGTGCGGGCCCCGAGCGATTTTTGACGCTTTTCCTGGCTTGGGGCGGAGACCGCGAAGGCATCCTTGTCGTGCGGGCCCGAGAGATCCCGCGGTGGCGACCGTATACGCTATGCCCCGGAGCACGCTTGCGGCCTTCCTGGCTTCGGGGCTATAGACGTGGAAGCCGCGCGGTGGGCCCGAGGGCCGGCGAGTGTGGATCCCAACCCGGGAGTGCGGGCCCCGAAGCGATTTTTGACCAGCGTTCCTGGCCTTCCAGGGCGGGAGCCGCGAAGGAAGCCGCATCCTTTTTGGCTCGTGCAGGAACCCGAGAGGTCCGCGGTGGCAACCGAATACGCTATGCCCCGGAGCACGCTTGCGGCAGCTCAACTTCAGGGCTATTGGCGTGAAGCCATGTGGTGGCCCCCGAGGCGGCAGTCACGGGCCCAGCCGTTTGACAGCGTTCTGGCTTCAGGGCGGAGACTGCGAAAGGAAGCCGCGCAAATGCTCTAACGAGCCGCCTCGCAACGGGCCAACGATCGCGCGCGTCTTCCTCAACGTAGGCGCTTTCGGCCGTCGGTTTCGGCTTTGCCGGTGGGGCCTGCCCGGTCTGTATTCGGCCGTCCACAGCTACGCGCGGCCCTCTGCATGCACGACCCTATGCGCGACCCTTTTCGTCGTTCTTGCCTTCCGGTACGCTCGGCATCCGGCGATGAACGCGAAAGCCAACGCTCCTCGCGAGCATCGGCAGGAGCTTTACAGCCTCACAGGCAGGCGAGAGGAGAGAAAGAGCGGGCGCGGTTCGAACGGGCCGCCGCTTTCCGGGCAGCGGCTTGCAGGCGCAGGAGAGCCTGGCTCCTGGTTGATCCTGCCGGTATTGATATGCTTGTCTTAAAAGATTAAGCCATGCATGCCTCCAGTACAAACTGTTGTGGAAATTAAGAACGCGAATGGCTCATTAAATCAGTTTATGGTTCCTTGGACCTAAATTTTACTTAACGGATAACTGTGGTAATTCTAGAGCTAATACATGCATTTCAGTCGTGACCCGAAAGGAAAGGACGCTTTTATTAGATCAAAGCCAATCGGCCAGCTCGCCCGGTCGTTCCAATTTGGTGACTCTGGATAACGCCGGGCTGATCCGCACGGTCTCGCACCGGCGGCAGTGTCCTTCAAATGTCTGCCTTATCAACTGACGATGGTAGGTTTGCGCCTACCATGGTTGTAACAGGTGACAGGAATCGAGGTTCGATTCCGGAGAGGGAGCTGAGAAACGGCTACCACATCAAAAGGAAGGCGGCAGGCGCGCAAATTACCTCCCGGCACGGGGAGGTAGTGACGAAAATAGCGATGGGACTCTCGTCCGAACCCCGTGAAAATCGGAATGAGAACATTTTAAATCTCGCCAGCGATTACCCATTAGAGCCAGTCTGGTGCCAGCAGCCCGCGATAATTCAGCTCTAATAGCGTATATTAAAGTACTGCGGTTAAAAGCTCGCTAGTTTGACCTGCCCCGCGCTGCGGTTCACCGCTCGTCGGTGTCAACTGGCATGCGTGGGAGCGTCCTGCCGGTGGGCGCGAGCCGACCGCAGCGGCAGGCAACTCTCGGGCGGGCTCCGGCGGTGGGCAATCGCAGCCGGGCCTGGTTCCTGTCGAGCGTTGCGGCCCCGTGGAAGAGCGGACTGATCTCACCCGCCGCGGTGCTCTTAACCTAGTGTCGTGCGGGCCGGCACGTTTACTTTGAACAAATTTAACATTAGCAACGCAGGCCTTTGTGCGAATACTCTTGCATGGAATAATGGAATAGGACCTCGGTTCTATTTTGTTCAGTTTTCGGAAGTCGGTAATGATTAATGGGGATTGCGGGGGCATCCGTATTGCGACGTTAGAGGTGAAATTCTTGGATCGTCGCAAGACGAGCTAGACAAGAAAGCGTTTGCCGATATGTTTTCTTTAATCAAGAACGAAGTTAGAGGTTCGAGAGGCGTCAGTCCGCCCTAGTTCAACCATAAACTATGCCAACTAGCGATCCGCTGTGTATGTAGATGTCACGGCGGGCGGCCTCCCAGAAGCAAAGTCTTTAGGTTTCCGGGGAAATATGGTTGCCAAAGCTGACAAAGGAATTGACGGAAGGAGCACCGCAGACGTGGAGCCTGCACGGCAATTTGACTCAGCGGGGAACCTCATCAGGCCAGGACACCGGAAGGATTGACAGATTGAGCTCTTTCTTGATTCGGTGGGTGAGGTGGTGCATGGCGTTCTTGGTTCGTGGAGTGATTTGTCTGCTTAGTGCGATAACGAACGAGATCTACCTACTAACTAGTCAGAGCCGGCATCCCCTGTGCAGCCGGCATTAACTACTCTTCTTAGAGGACCAGGCTTCCAGCCCGCAGGAAGTGGGAGCAATAACAGGTCTGTAATGCCCTTAGATGTTCTGGGCAGCACGCGCTACACTGAAAGGTATCAACGTGTGTTTCCTTGCTCGAGAGGGCCGGGTAGCCCGTTGAAACTCCTTCGTGCTAGGGATTAGGGCGCACGTTCTTCCCCACCAACGAGAATGCCTGCCTAGTAAGCGGAATCATGCTTCCCGCTGATTCAGATCCTGCCCTTTGTACACCGCCCGTCCGCTACTGCCGATTGAATATTTTGGTAGAGGTCTTCGGACCAGCCCGCGGACCCTTCCCAGGGCCGTAGAGCCAGAAGATGACCGAACTTGAATATTAGAGGAAGTAAAGAATCGTAACAAGGTTTCCGTAGGTGAACCTTCGGAAGGATCATTAACGTAAGCTCACTGACCAGGGCGCGGAGGCCCGAAACAAAACCCGAGAGGCCCGGGGCTCTCGAGACTCTTTCCTTTCTTACTCTTGGAGCGCCGCGCGCCTGCGCGTCAGGTCGACCGAACACGAACGCGAGTGCCTTTCGAGGTTCGCGCTCGGCGTTCGGGCGCTCCCCTTCGCTGCGTGCGCGCGCGCGGACTGCCTCCGCAAAACCGTCTTTCTCTTCTTTCATAGAGCATCTGGGGTGGAAGCTGTGTCGACGGACGAAGGACTCGGCTGTAGCTTGTTGCGACGTCTTTGGTGAGGTTCGGTACACCATCATCTGAAACTGGTGGGTGCCGGGCTGTGACCCGCTGGCGGTGCCGTCTGACGGCACACCGCAAGATTCGGGACGAGTAATAGTCCTAAACTCTGGCTTCCATCTCTAAGCTTGCTCCTACACGCTCGCGCCGCGTCTGGCGGCCGGGCGGGTGCCCGCGACGGCGAAACCAACGCCCGGCACATCTCCGGAGTCGGTCGGGGCGGAACCAGCTATCGTTTGTCTCGAAGCCGAATCAGAAAGAGGCGCAGGCTTCGGAGGCCTCGGCACCCTGGCGGCGGGCGCCGGCGAGGCGCGCGGGCGGCGAGCGGGCGGTCTAGTCAACCGTCCCGCGAGCGAACTCGCGCGGGAGCCGCAGCCGCCTTAGGGAAGCGGAGGCGGGCCGCGTGGCGCCGCTGTCGTTCTGGAAGCGCTCGGTGGTCCCGGGCGCTTGCCGTGAGGCAACGTCGCAACGCTCTTTCCTCCGCGGGGCGTAAGCGGGGTGGGGAGGAAAAGACCCAAAGCTCGGCGACGGGCGGCGGGAGGCGAACAGGCCGGAATAAGGCGCCGCTCCGGAAAATACACGCCGGGCGGCGCCGAACGGCGACTCAGCCAGCCGTGCGCGGAGGTGTGTTCTCTGCCGCGGCGCCTCGATGAACAACCGGGGGAATAGCTCCCAGCCGAGGTCAGTGCACGACGGGAGGCGGAAACGCCCCCCGCCGGAGCGTCGATAACAAAACACGGGAGGCGGCTGCGCGCGCTCCTAAGACTCGCGTCGAGCTTGCAATCTCGGTCGCGGGTGTCGGTCTCCATCGGCGGAGGCGCCCTGGCGGTAGGCGAGCCTTCGCTACGACGATGAAACCCCGCCTCGGGCGGGCCGGAGCTTCTCGTTTTCCGTTCGTATATATCGTCGAGAAAGCGACGGCCGCGGCTCGTACAGGCGGGGTTTCGCGCGGGGCCGTCGCCGCTCCGAAGGGTTCTCTCGTCCGAGAGGTGTGTCCGGTGGCGCGTCCGTCGGGTCTGGTCGGCGAAGCGCGCCTCGCGCGCGCCTCGCCGGCCGCCGACGGGCCCGCCGCACCACCGTTCCCGAAAGTCTCTTGCTGGGGAGATCCCGAAAGCATGTGGAATTACTACTACTTCTCGAAGCGCGAGTGGCGAAGCATTCTCTTTTTTCTTTCTCGGAGCACCGAGTCCGCTCGGGCGTCTCCGGCCGCTAAACGTCTTACTCTTCTTTCATAGAGCATCTGGGGTGGAAGCTGTGTCGACGGACGAAGGACTCGGCTGTAGCTTGTTGCGACGTCTTTGGTGAGGTTCGGTACACCATCATCTGAAACTGGTGGGTGCCGGGCTGTGACCGCTGGCGGTGCCGTCTGACGGCACACCGCAAGATTCAGGACGAGTAATAGTCCTAAACTCTGGCTTCCATCTCTAAGCTTGCTCCTACACGCTCGCGCCGCGATCTGGCGGCCTGGGTGGGTGCCCGCGAGGCGAAACCAACGCCCGGCACATCTCCGGAGTCGGTCGGGGCGGAACGACCGGACTCGAGCGTTTTTCTCGAGAGGCCCTGCGGAAAAAGGGCTCGCCGAGGCCGCGCGCGCCGAGAGAAGCGACGAAGAGCGAAAACGCTACTCTTTCCGAAAGATGGTTGACCAGGCCCGGGGCCCCCGCGAGGGGGCCCCGGGCGGGGCTCCCTCGAGGAGTCCCGAGAGCGCCGAGCGCGCCTCTCGAATTCCTTCGCGAAACGCGCGTGGCGAAGCAGAAGCTTTTTTCTTTCTCGGAGCACCGAGTCCGCTCGGGCGTCTCCGGCCGCTAAACGTCTTACTCTTCTTTCATAGAGCATCTGGGGTGGAAGCTGTGTCGACGGACGAAGGACTCGGCTGTAGCTTGTTGCGACGCCTTTGGTGAGGTTCGGTACACCATCATCTGAAACTGGTGGGTGCCGGGCTGTGACCCGCTGGCGGTGCCGTCTGACGGCACACCGCAAGATTCGGGACGAGAATGTCCTAAACTCTGGCTTCCATCTCTAAAGCTTGCCCTACACGCTCGCGCCGCGTCTGGCGGCCGGGTGGGTGCCCGCGAGGCAGAACCAACGCCCGGCACACTCTCCGGAGTCGGTCGGGGCGGAACGGGGCCGGACTCGAGCGTATTTTCTCGAGGAGGCCCTGCGAAAAAAGAGTCTCGCCGAGAGCCGCGCGCGCCGAGTGAAGGCAGAGGACTTCATGCACCCTCTAGAGCTAATACATGTTTCGGCGGGCTCCCACGCGGAGTCCCAGCCGATTTGAAGGACTTAACGCACCCTCTCGGGCCGAAAGCTCCACGGCAGTCGAGCCGACTTTGAAAACCGAGGTTACCCACCCTCAGAGCTGGCCCCACCAGGAGTCCCAGCCGATTTTGGAAGGACTTAACGCACCTCTCGGAGCTAAGAAAGCTCAACACGGCAGTCGAGCCGACTTTGAATACCGAGGACTATGCACCCTCGAAAAGCTGGCCCCACCCGGGAGTCCCAGCCGATTTTGAGAGGACTTGAACCACCCTCAAGGCTAAAAAGCTCATAAGACAATGCAGAGGAGCGTTACCTCTTTGAATACCGAGGACTATGCCCTCGAGAATGCATTTCTGCGCTTTCGTCCGCAGTATTACTTTTGGGGCCGCGGACGTACTTTTATTCGGCGGGCTGAGGCCAAGTCCCAGCCGAATAGGAATGAAAGACAACATGTGCTCAAAGGCTAATACGGCGGGCTGAAACAAGCAGTCCCAGCCGAAGAAGCGTAACGTGAAAGACCAACATGTGCTCAACAGAGCTAATACGGCGGGCTGACCGAGCAGGTCCAAGCCGAAGGTAATGAGGAGTGAAAGACTAACATGTGCTCAATGAGCTAATACATCTGAGAATTTATTTCCGAGACGGGAGTGGCTGCACGGCCGTCCGCGAGTAGTCTGGGGAGCCGCGGACGTAAGAGGACTTTATTCGGCGGACTGAGGCTGGCAGTCCCAGGCCGAATAGAGGATGTGAAGACTAACATGTGCTCAAAGGCTAATACGGCAGGGCTGGGCCCAGCGTCCCAGCCGAATAGGGCGAAGACTAACATGTGCTCAAAGAGCTAATACGGAGCTGAAACCAAAGCGTCCAAGCAAGCCGAGAGCTTCAAAAGCTAACTTGAAAAAGGGAAGGCTCTGCGCCGAGGCGTGCGCGAAAGCGGTCGCCGACGATGCACCGGACGAGCCCGACTCTGTGAGACGCCGCGCGAGGTTTTGACGATGGGGTGCTTTCTTCGAAGTTTCGAGGACGGGGCTCTCGCTCATGGTTCGCACTTCTGCCCGGACGATTTCGGCTGGCACCGTCCCAGATCCGACGACGGGAGCAGGGGACCCGCTGAGCGAGGTGCTTACTCAAAGTTTCGAGGACGGGCTCTTCCTCAAGGTTCGCACTTCTGCCCGGACGATTTCGGCTGGCACCGTCCCAGATCCGACGACGGGAGCAGGGGACCCTCTGAGCGACCCTCGTACGCGTCGAGACCTAACGGTCTTCGGCGCGTCACGCAATGGCAAACTCTTTTCGCTCGCGAGACGCAGGAGTCAGGCGTGTTCGGCCGGCAGCGTCCCGCGGCCCGCGGCCGCGCGCGCCGAGGAGCGGAGCCGACCCGACAAAGACTATGTCTAGAGCTAATACATCTGAGGAATTGACGGAAGAACGCCAAAAGCGTTTGCGCGAAGGAATTTATTTCCGAGACAGATGTGTGCAGGCCGTAACGTCCGCGGTTTGTGGGTGCCGCGTACGCAAAACTTCTAAAACCCACTGGATAAAGGGCGGCTTGCGCCGAGGCGTGCGCGAAGCGGTCGCCGACGATGCACCAGACAGGCCCGACTCTGTGAGACGCCGCGCGAGGTTTTGACGATGGGGTGCTTTCTTCGAAGTTTCGAGGACGGTGCTCTCGCTCAGGTTCGCACTTCTGCCCGGACGATTTCGGCTGGCACCGTCCCAGATCCGACGACGGGAGCAGGGGGACCCTCTGAGCGACCCTCGTACGCGTCGAGACCTAACGGTCTCCTCCTCAAGGTTCGCACTTCTGCCCGGACGATTTCGGCTGGCACCGTCCCAGATCCGACGACGGGAGCAGGGGGACCCTCTGAGCGACCCTCGTACGCGTCGAGACCTAACGGTCTTCGGCGCGTCACGCAATGGGCAAATCTCTTTTCGCTCGCGAGACGCAGGAGTCAGGCGTGTTCGGCCGGCAGCGTCCGCGGCCCGCGGCCGCGCGCCGAGGCAGAGCCGACCCGACAAAGACTATGTCTAGAGCTAATACATCTGAGGAATTGACGGAAGAACGCCAAAAGCGTTTGCGCGAAGGAATTTATTTCCGAGACGAATGTGGTGCAGGCCGTAACGTCCGCGGTTTGTGGGTGCCGCGTACGCAAAACTTCTAAAAAACCCCACTGGATAAAGGGCGGCTTGCGCCGAGGCGTGCGCGAAAGCGGTCGCCGACGATGCACCAGACGAGGCCCGGGCTCTGTGAGACGCCGCGCGGGGCTTTGACGATGGGTGCTTTCCTCGAAGTTTCGAGGACGGTGCTCTCGCTCATGGTTCGCACTTCTGCCCGGACGATTTCGGCTGGCACCGTCCCAGATCCGACGACGGGAGCAGGGGGACCCGCTGAGCGAGGTGCTTTACTCAAAGTTTCGAGACAGGGCTCTTCCTCAAGGTTCGCACTTCTGCCCGGACGATTTCGGCTGGCACCGTCCCAGATCCGACGACGGGAGCAGGGGGACCCTCTGAGCGACCCTCGTACGCGTCGAGACCTGACGGTCTTCGGCGCGTCACGCAATGGGCAAACTCTTTTCGCTCGCGAGACGCAGGAGTCGGCGTGTTCGGCCGGCAGCGTCCGCGGCCCGCGGCCCGCGCCGATGAGCGGAGCCGACCCGAGAAGAGAGCTAATACATATGAGAATTTATTTCCGAGACGAACGTGTGCATGGCCGTGCAACGTCCGCGGTTTGTGGGTGCCGCGTACGCCGAACTTCTAAAAAATCCCACTGGGCGGCAGAGACCGACCGAGAAAGACTATGTCTAGAGCTAATACATCTGAGAATTTATTTCCGAGACGAACGTGGTGCATGGCCTAACGTCCGCGGTTTGTGGGTGCCGCGTACGCCGAACCTAAAAAATCCACTTTTGTAGCCAAATGCCTCTTGCAAGCATGATGTGGATTAACAATGCAAGCGTTGAACGGATTTCTGCGCCCGCGGTCGAGCGGTCGAAGGAGGACCACCTCCATCGATTCATGCCCAGTGCGACCCTCGAGACCGCGGCGGACGTGAAAAAAAGATGGTACATATATTTTTCTCTCAGGAGCAGACCGACCGAGAAGAGACTAATATGAGAATTTATTTCCGAGACGAACGTGGTGCATGGCCGTGCAACTCCGCGGTTTGTGGGTGCCGCGCGCCGAACTCTAAAATCCACTGGGCGGCTTGCGCCGAGGCGCGCAGAGGCGCGCCGATGAGCGAGCCGACCCGAGAAAGACCATGTCTGAGGGCTAAAACGTGCGAGGAAATAACGGAGGGGCCCGAAAGATGGTATATATAATTTTTTTTTTACGGCGGTCTCTCACGGGAGTCCCAGCCGATTTCGGTAGCCAAATGCCTCTTGCAAGTATGATGTGGATTAACAATGCAAGCGTACGAATGGATTTCTGCGCCCGCGGTCCGCCCCTCGAGACCGCAGCCGCGACGACCAATCCGCGGGGGGAGTTAAAGGCAACGCCCGGACGGGATTTTTTCCTTCCTGACCTCTGTCCCGAGTCGTGGTTGCGCGTACGCATTAAAGTGTCCGCCACCGGTGCCGGGCCGCCTCCGAAATGGCGGCCCGTCCTCAACGTCTAAACATCCCCTTGACCATCGAGGCCGGCCGGCTTCGCCCCGGGGCGGGCGGGGTCGGCGGGGGACGGTCTCTGAATCGCTTCTAGCGAAACGCAAAGGTACAACCTTGGGCGGTGGATCACTCGGCTCGTGGGTCGATGAAGAACGCAGCAAATTGCGCGTCGACATGTGAACTGCAGGACACATGGAACATCGACGTTTTGAACGCATATTGCGGCCCGCGGATTGTCTCCCGGGCTACGCCTGTCTGAGGGTCGGTCGTTAGTACTGGAGCCTACGGCTTCGATGTTGGGGTTAACCGGCTTACACCCGCCGAAACTCGTCGCTCCGTCGCTTTCGCATTTCAAACGCGAGTCAGGCGAAGCGGAGGCGGGTCCCTGGCGGTTTCCGCTTAAATGCGTCGTTTAATCCCCGATCGCCCCCGATGAGTTTCCGGCTAAGCCAGCTCGCGGTCGGCCGAAGAGTCGACAGGCCGAGGACCGCGGCGCTCCGACAGAGGTGGAGAGCGTGCGAGACCACCTGACGAGCGTGAAGGGCGCCCGAGCGGCGACGGGCCAGCCCGGCGGCCGGAAGATTCGGAGGAGCGCACCCTGTCGCGTCAGGCCCCGAAGGGCTCCGCAAGTGACGATTACAATGTCTCCGCGAGGAGAGGGGCGTTCTGGCACGGCGACTTTGCGTGACGGGAACGGCGCCAAGCGGAGCGCAGCGATGCGCTCCGACGCGACTATCGGCGACGGCGCGCGTAGGCGCGCCCGCCGAGCCGCGCACCCATTCCGGTGAGTGCGCCGAGCTCGGCAGGCGCGCCGCAGCCGCCGCCAGATGCGCAGGTTCCTTCGCGCTCGGGCGCAGGAGGACGGGCGCGGACCCTCGCGGCCGCGCCCGATTTTACATATCATTTACGACCTCAGCTCAGGCGTGAGTACCCCTAAATTTAAGCATATTAATAAGGAGGAAAGAAAGCTAACAGGATTCCCTTAGTAGCGGCGGTGAACAGGGAAGCCCAGCACCGAATCTCGGCCGATCGGTCGGCGAAATGTGGTGTTAGGGCAGCCGTTACCCGGCGCGCGCTGGCTCGTTCAAGTCCTCTTGAAAGGGCCACGGCCGCAGAAGTGCCAGGCCCGTAGTGGACGACGTGCGCGCCCGGGAGGCTCGTCTCCTCAGAGTCGGGTTGCTTGAGATCGCAGCCCTAAGCAGGTGGTAAACTCCATCTAAGGCTAAATACAACCACGAGACCGATAGCGAACAAGTACCGTGAGGGAAAGTTGAAAGAACTTTGAAGAGAGTTCAAGAGTACGTGAAACCGCCCAAGGGGAAACGGAAGGTAATCGAGCAAACTAGGCCGGGGAAACTCATCACCGCTCGCGTGCACGCTCGAGCTACCCGACCGCTGCGCGGCCGCAGACTAGCTTCGCTATCTCGTCGGTCTCCCGCAGAGCCCGGTCGGGCGAATCCTGCTCTGAGCGGAAACGGAACCCTCGCGAGTCTGTTCGAGGGCGGTGTGCACTTTTCCTTCGCCATAGTGCGTCGCGATCCGTTGGTCGGCGGCCCAAGGCCCGGGGTTATTATCGGCGCGGCGGCGCAGGGCTTCGCGGCTCTCCGTCTCGGCGCCGAGTCCCCGGTGTGCGCCCGGCGGGCGGCTTTACAGCGCCCCGCCGGCGCTTTCCCGGCCGCCGTGTAAGCCCGCCCGTAGCGGGGCGGCAGTTACGACGGTCATGAAATACGTGGAAGACGTCTCGACCGTCACCTACCCCGTCGCAAGGCGGGCGAGGGCAGCGGGCCTCTCCGGACCACGGCCAATTCGGCCCTTCGCAAGCGCGGAACGCGGTGGTTAGCTAGCGCGCTTGGGCGGCCGAAGGGTTTCGTCCTCGCGCGTATCCCATCGATACGTTCGCGCGGTGACAGGAGAGGGGGGCTTGAGTGAATAACTCGCCTCGGATCAACCGGCGGCGTAAGTCTCGGTCTACTTTCCGACCCGTCTTGAAACACGGACCAAGGAGTCTAACATGTGCGCGAGTCAATGGGAGCTTCTAAACCCAAGGCGCAATGAAAGTGAAGCCGGGCGCGGCGCAGTTGACCATCGCGCCCGTCCGGCGAGGAGGATGGCACGGGGCAAGCGCTCGGCCCACTCCCAGGGCGTCGTTCGCGGCGCACCTAGAGCGCACGTTGGTACCCGAAGATGGTGAACTATGCCTGGCCAGGACGAAGCCAGGGGAAACCCTGGTGGAGGTCCGTAGCGATTCTGACGTGCAAATCGATCGTCTGAGCTGGGTATAGGGGCGAAAGACTAATCGAACCATCTAGTAGCTGGTTCCCTCCGAAGTTTCCCTCAGGATAGCTGGCGCTCGGAGACTTGAAGAAATGACAACCGAATCTCATTCGGTAAAGCGAATGATTAGAGGCCTTAGGGTCGAAACGGCCTTAACCTATTCTCAAACTTTAAATGGGTGAGAACGCCGGCATCCTCAAACTTAACCGCGGTGATGCCGGCGAAAGGATCGTGAGTGTCAGTGGGCCATTTTGGTAAGCAGAACTGGCGCTGTGGGATGACCAAACGTAGAGTTAAGGCGCCTAAACCGACGCTTATGGGATACCATGAAGGGCGTTGTTTGCTTAAGACAGCTGGGCGGTGGCCATGGAAGTCGGAATCCGCTAAGGTGTGTAACAACTCACCAGCCGAAACAACTAGCCCTGAAAATGGATGGCGCTAAAGCGTCGTGCCTATACTTTACCGCCGGCGGCAAGGCTAGGGTGCCCGCACGTCCCGCGTCGGGGGCGCCGCGCTTCCGCCTAACCAGCGCGCGCGGCGCAGGAGCCCTGTTAAGCCCCGGTGAGTAGGAGGGTCGCGACGGTGAGCGCAGAAGGGTTGGGCGCGAGCCTGCCTGGAGCCGCCGTCGGCGCAGATCTTGTAGTAGTAGCAAATACTCTGCGAGACCCTGGAGGGCTGATGTGGAGAAGGGTTTCGTGTGAACGCCGTTGCACACGAGTCAGTCGATCCTAAGCCCTAGGAAACCGATGCAGATGCCGGCCTCTAAAACTGAAATTAAGTTGGCCGCGCGTCGGGCGAAAGGGAATCCGGTCCCCATTCCGGAACCCGGTCGCGGAACCGTTTCACGTCGGGCCCGCGCCGAAAGGCGCAAGCTCGTCGGGGTAACAACATGACCCGGAGAAGCCGTCAGGAGGTCTGGGAAGGATTTTCTTTTCTGTTTGAGCGTTCGGGTTCCCTGGAATTACCTAGCGCAGAGAGAGGAATGGAGCGCGTAGAGGCACCGCAGTTGCGGCGTGTCCAGACATGCCCTTCGGACCTTGAAAATCCGGGGACGGGCCACGTGGAAGTGTCGCGCGGTTCGTCCCATATCCCAGCAGGTCTCAAGGTGAAGAGCCTCTAGTCGATAGACGAGATGTAGGTAAGGAAGTCAGCAACTTGGATCCGTAACTTCCGGGATAAGGATTGGCTCTGAGGATCAGGGCGCGTCGGGCTTGGTCGAGATGCGGACGAGTGTTAACGAGCAGGGCCTGGGCGAAACACGTCGGCAACGGCGTACTGACCTCGGTCCCTCGCCTTGGCCTCCGCGGATCTTCCTTGCTGCGGGCGCGGCGCGCACGGCTCGCGTGTCAGTCGTCTCCGGGCGGCCGGCGCGCGCGGTCGGTTCGCGCGTCGCATCACCCTTCGGCCGCCGAATAACGATCAGCTCAGAACTGGCACGGACCCGGGGAATCCGACTGTCTAATTAAAACAAAGCATCGCGACGGCCCGAAAGGGTGTTGACGCGATGTGATTTCTGCCCATGCTCTGAATGTCAAAGTGAAGAAATTCAAGCAAGCGCGGGTAAACGGCGGGAGTAACTATGACTCTCTTAAGGTAGCCAAATGCCTCGTCATCCAATTAGTGACGCGCATGAATGGATTAACGAGATTCCTTCTGTCCCTATCTACTATCTAGCGAAACCACTGCCAAGGGAACGGGCTTGGAAAAATTAGCGGGGAAAGAAGACCCTGTTGAGCTTGACTCTAGTCTGGATCTGTAAGGAGACATGGAGGTGTAGCATAAGTGGGAGACGTTTCGGCGTCGCCTTTGAAATACCACTACTTTCATCGTTTCTTTGCTTACTCGGTGAAGCTGGAGGCGTGCGGCGGCTTTCGCCTCGCCGGCACGACGTTCTTGAACGTGGCGCCGCTCTTTACGGGGGGGCGCGGGCCCCTCGGCCGGCGTCGCTCGCGCGCGGTCGGGGGGGCGCGCGCCGCTCTTTACGGGGGGGCGCGTGCCGCTCTTTCCGGGCGCGCTCGCGCGCGTCGGTGCGGGAGTCACCGGTGGTCCCGCCCGGGGCTCCGCCTTGCAAACCCCTCGCGTGATCAGATCCGAGGACACATTCAGGCCGGGAGTTTGACTGGGGCGGTACATCTGTCAAAAGATAACGCAGGTGTCCTAAGGCTAGCTCAGCGAGGACAGAAACCTCGCGTAGAGTAAAAGAGCAAAAGCTGGCTTGACCCGGGCGTTCAGTACGCGCACGGGCTGCGAAAGCAGTCTATCGATCCTTTTGGCTCGAAGAGTTTTCGGCAAGAGGTGTCAGAAAAGTTACCACAGGGATAACTGGCTTGTGGCGGCAAGCGTTCATAGCGACGTCGCTTTTGATCCTTCGATGTCGGCTCTTCCTATCATTGCGAAGCAGAATTCGCCAAGCGTTGGATTGTTCACCCACTAACGGGAACGTGGCTGGTTTAGACGTCGTGAGACAGGTTGTTTCCCTACTGATGACGAGTTGTTGCGACGGTAATCCTGCTCAGTACGGAGGAGCCGCAGGTTCGGACATTTAGTTCACGCAGTCGGCCGAGCGGCCGGTGCTGCGAACTACCATCCGTTGGATTATGCCTGAACGCCTCTAAGGCAGAATCTGTTCTGGACCGTGAAGCGACAATATTTCTCAGGAGTCCCCGAGTCGAACAAGGCTCAATTACGCGAAACTTTAGCGTACCGACCCGGCGTCCGTCCGTCCTCGGCACGGGCCACGGACCGCGGGTTCAGTTTCACGAACGCCGTTCGGCCGCAGAGAACAACGAGCCGGGCAAGCTCAAGTCTTTTGATACGAGCGATCCGGGCCTCGATCGCTCGCGCAGCCCTACCCAAGACAACGATGTCGGGACTGGAATCTTCCGTAGACGACTTAGGTACCAGGCGAGGCAGTATGCACGGTGAGCAGCTCAATGCTGCGATCCGTTAAGCTCAAGCCTCTTGCTTGGAATTCGTGCCGTTCAGGGGACGCCGCTTCAGAGTCCCGCTTTTTCAATTATTTCGGCGCGTGCTCGACGGCCGGTCGATTTTTTTTCGACAGAGTTATTCGCGTGTGCTCGACGGCGGGGGTTTCGGGCGCGCACCCCCCCCCCGTCTAACTCTATCCGCGCGCGAGCGCGGCCGCCGGAAAAAATTTAAAAAGAAAGGTAAAAAAGTATAGTTTTCACAAGAAAAGTCTAGCACCGCTCCCGGCAACGCCCACCCGCGGCGAAAGCACCGGTTCTCGTCAGATCACCGCAGTTAAAGCGCCGCCGGCCCCGCCAGTGCCGGTCGGTGACCGCCCGGGAACCCGGGGTGGCGTTGGCAGTGTTCTTATTCCTCAAGGGGCCCCTCGCGGGGCTCCTTTTTTTATCAGTCGATTTCGACGTTCTCGCAGAGGGGCCCCGCGGGGCTCCTTTTTTTGTCACTCGATTTCGCCGTTTCCGCAGAGGGCCCCGCAGCTCCTTTTATCACTCGCTTTCAGCGGACCGCCGCCCCTGGAGCCTTTTCCGGCGTCGGCCCCGTGTGAATTTTTGCTACTTTGCGGCTAATAACCTGGCGAATGCCGGTGAGGTCGTCCGCGTGGGCGAGCAGTCCGCACCTTCTTTCGAACCCAGGCCCGCCGCCAGGCCCTTTCCCGGCGTGCAGGTTGGCTCCAAGTCGCCCCTCGGGAGTGTCGGCCCACGTGCTCGGTGCCGACTATGTGATTTTGCCGCACGGGAGGTCTAAGTAACTTCCAGGCGGAGATGTCTCGCAGGTCGCCCCTCGTTTACGAACAGTCGCTCGCCTGGCTTTCGAACCCACGCCGCCCCCCCTTGGACCCTTTCCCCGGCGTTGAGGTTGCCCCAAAGTCGCCGCGGGGTGTCGGCCCGCGACCACGTGGCCGACGTTGTGATTCGCCCCTTTCGGCGTCTATACTTCAGGCGAATGTCGATGCAGGGCCGTCTTCTCCGTTTGCCTGCAGTCCGCTCGCCCGGCCTTCAGACCCAGGCCGCCGCCCCCTTGGACCCTTTCCTCGGCGTTCAGGTCGCCCGAAAGGCTGCCAGGAGGCGTCGGCCCGTGCTTCGGGCCGACTCTGTGATTTTTGCCACTTTGGTGGCGGAATAACGTCCAGGCGAATGCCGGTGGGGGGTCGGTCTCTCGTTTGCGAACAGTCCGCTCGCCCCTCTTTCGAACCCAGGCCCGCCGTCCCCCCTTGGGCCCTTATCCCGGCGTTCAGGGCGGCCCCAAGGTCGCCCCGGGAGGTGTCGGCCTTCGACCACGTGGCCGACTCTGGATTTTCGCCTCTTTGGCGTCTAATAACATCCAGGCGAATGCCGGTGAAGTCGTCCGCCCGTTTGCGAACAGTCCGCTCGCCCGGCTTTCGAACCCAGGCCCGCCGTCCCCCCTTGGGCCTTTTCTCGGCGTTCAGGGTTGCCCCAAGTCGGCAACTTTGAAGGCGTCGGCCCACGTGTGAATTTTTTTGCTACTTTGCGGCCTAATACTTCCAGGCAATGCCGGGGGAAGTCGTCCGCGCGTGGCGGCAGTCCGCACCCCTTCTTTCGACCAGGCCCGCCGCCCCCTTCCGCCGGCCCTTCCTTCCCGGCGTTCAGGTCGGCCCCAAGGTCGCCACTTTGGTGGTGTCGGCGCACGTGTTAACTTTTCGCCCTTTGCGGTCTAATAACGTCAGGCGAATGCCGGTGAAGTCGGTCTCTCGTTTGCGAACAGTCCGCTCGCCCCTTTCGAACCCAGGCCGCCGTCCCCCTTGGACTCTTTTCCGGCGTCCAGGTTGCCCCAAAGTCGCCGCGGAGCGTCGGCCCGTGCTCAGGGCCGACTTTGCGATTTTTGCCTGTTTGGGCTGCTAATAACTCCCAGGCGAATGCCGGTGGAGGGTCGGTTTCTCGTTTGCGGGCAGTCGACCTCCCCGGCTCTCGAACCCAGGCCCGCCGCCCCCCCTGGGCCCTTTTCCCGGCGAGCAGGTTAGCCCCAAAGTCGCGACTCATGAGGTGTCGGCCCGCGACCACGTGGCCGACTCTTGTGATTTTCGCCTCTTTGGCGTCAGAACTTCCAGGCGAATGCCGTTGGGGTTCAGTTTCGCGTTTGCGAGCAGTCGACCTGGCCGGCTTCAGACAGGCCCGCCTTCCCCCGGACCCTTACCTCGGCGTTCAGGGTTGCCCCAAAGTCGCCACTTTGGTGGCGTCGGCCCACGTGTGCATTTTCTGGCCACTTTGCGGTCTAATAACTCCCAGGCGAATGCCGGCGCGGGTCAGTTTCGCGTCTGCGGGCAGTCGACGTCGGCTCTCGGCCCAGGCCCGCCACCCCCTTGGACCCTTTCCGGCGTCCAGGGCGGCCCCGAGTCGCCCTTTCAGGCGTCGGCCTTCGACCACGTGTCCGACTCTGTGATTTTCGCCTCTTTGGCGGCGAATAGCTTCCAGGCGAATGCCGGTACGGGGTCGGCTACGCGTTTGCGAGCAGTCGACCTCGCCGGCGCTCGACCCCGGGCCGCCGCCCCCTTGGACCCTTACCTCGGCGTTCAGGGTTGCCCCAAAGTCGCCGCTTTGTGCGTCGGCCGTGTGCATTTCTTGGCCCTGCGTCTATGCTCGGCGAATGCCGGTGGTCATTTCGCGTCTGCGGGCAGTCATCTTCGGCTCAACGGCCCCACCCCTTGGGCCCTTTTCTCGGCGTCCAGGCGGCCCCAAGGTGCAACCGGTGTCGGCCCGCGACCGTCGACTCTTGTGATTTCGCCTCTTTGGCGTCGATAACTCAGGCGGATGCCGGTGCGACGTCTCTCGTTTGCCGGCAGTCGGTCGCGGACTGTCGGCAGCCGCCGCCCCTGGGCCTATCTCCGTGAGTTGCTCGAAAGGCAACTTTGGGGTGTCGGCCCCGTGTCAGTTTTTCGCCACTTTGCGGTCTAATAACTCCCAGGCGATCCGGTGAAGTCGGCGCGTTTCCGAGCAGTCGGCGTCGGCTCGAGCCGCCGCCCCTGGGCCTCGGCGAGCAGGTTGCCAGTCGCGACTCGGAGTGTCGGCCCGCGACCGTGGCCGACTCTGGTGATTTTCGCCTCTTTGGCGTCGAGATAACTTCAGGCGAATGCCGGTGCAGAGCCGGTCTCTCGTTTGCCGGCAGTCCGGTCGGCGGACTGTCGACAGGCCCGCCGCCCCTGGGGCCTTATCTCGGCGTGAGAGTTGGCTCGAAGGGCACTTTGGGTGTCGGCCCACGTGTCAGTTTTTTCGCCACTTTGCGGTCTAATAACTCCCAGGCGAATGCCGGTGGGGGGTCGGTTACGCGTTTCCGAGCAGTCGGCCCTGCCGGCTCTCGGGCCCAGGCCGCCCCCCCTGGGCCCCCCCGGCGAGCAGGTTAGCCCCAAAGTCGCGACTCGGGAGGTGTCGGCCATGTTGTGGAAAAGTACAAGTCCGAACGGCGCCTTTGCGAATTAATTCCTCCGCGACGGGGCGTCGGATCGCCACGCGGTTTCAGGATCCAAAAACGACGCGTTCCGGCGCGTCGCGTGCGATTTTCGCAAAGTCGCCGCGTCGCGAATGGCGAATTGTTTAAACAAATTCCGTAAACAATTTCCGTAGATTTTTTTGGCATTTTTCCCGCGATCCCCGCGCGATCTACGTCCCTCCCGAAAACGGTTCGTTTCCGCGAAGGTTTTTCCGCGACGGGGGCGTGGCCGGGCAGGGGGTGGGGGAGCGAACTTTTCGAAACGCCGTTTCTCGGAGCTCCGGCGTCGGATCGAGTCGCGGTTTGCGCCGTCGGACGCGTCTCCGCGCGGCCTACTCGGAAAAAAATCGGCGTTCGATTCGCTCGGTAAACAAGGAAAATTGTTTAAACAATTAACGTAAACAATTTTCCGGGAATTTTTTTAACATTTTTCCCGCGCTCCTCGGGCGATCTACGTTAAAAGGTGAGAAAACGGTTCGTCTCCGGCGCCCGCCTGATCGAGTCTCGTCGAGATCCGTCGTAGAAACGCGTACACCACAAGGCCGCCTCGGTAAGGCTACGAAAACAGAGTCGGAAAAAGGAAGGGTAAAGTAGGGTGCTTTGAGGCTAATAACTCGGACGTTTTCGAACCCAGGCCCTTCGTACTCGGCGATCCCGTAGACGAAGCTCGTCTATCGATTCCGACCGTCCGCGTTCCCCTCGGAGGCCGCGGCGCGTGGAAGTCGGCGCCGAATCGGCTTCCGGAGGCTCGGTCGGAATTTTTGCGGACGCACAAGAAGAGATATCGAGACGCGGTTTGCGGCGTCGGACGCGGCGTCGAAGGGCGCGTCGCCTCGATTTTTCGCGTCTCCGTCGCGCGCGGGAAACCGCGAGTGCCCGTCCGATCTCGAACCCCGGCCTCCGGGAACTCGCAGCACTCTTAGGCCGACGCGCGGGTGGCTCCCGAGTCGGGGTTCGAGTTCGTCGCGGCCGCCCGGCGCGTCGTTGGGACGCGAAAAAATAAAAACCGACCGAACCACGTGGCCGACCTCGCGATTTTCGCCTTTTTCGGCGTCAGAAACTTCAGGCGAATGCCGGTGCAGTCGGTTTCTCGTCTGCGAGCAGTCGACCTGCTGGCTCTCGAACCCAGGCCCGCCGCTCCCCTGGGATCCTTATCTCGGCGTAGAGGTTAGCTCGAAGAGGCAACTTTGGGTGTCAGCCCACCTGTCGATTTTTCGCCGCTTGCGGTCTATGCTTCAGGAGAATGCCGGTGCGGGGTCGGTTTCGCGCGTGCGAGCAGTCGACCTGGCCGGCTCTCGAACCCAAGCCCGCCACCCCCCCTAGGACCCTTTTCCCGGCGTCCAGGGCGGCCCCGAGGTCGCAACTTCGGAGGTGTCGGCCCGCGACCACGTGGCCGACTGCGATTTTCGCCTCTTTGGCGTCGAATAACGTCAGGCGAATGCCGGTGCGAGTCGCGCTCGCGTCTGCGAGCAGTCGACCTCGCCGGCTGTCGAACAGGCCCGCTTTCCCCTGAGGTCTTTCCCCGGCGCGCAGGGAAGCCCCAAAGTCGCGACTCGGGAGGAGTCGGCCATGTTGTGGAAAAGTACAAGTCCGAATCGCGCCTTTGCGAATTAATTCCTCCGCAACGGGGCGTCGCATCGCCTCGCGGTTTCGGATTCCGCAAACGACGCGTTCGGGCGCGTCGCGTGCGATTTTTCGCAAAGTCGCCGCGTCGCAATTAGCGAAATTGTTTAAACAAAGTCCGTAAAGAATTTCCGTAGATTTTTAGCGTTTTTCCGCGTTCCCGCGCGACCACATGCCGCCGCCCGAAAACGGTTCGTTTCCGCCGCCTGCCTGATCGAAAAAAAAATAAAAACCGACCGAACCACGTGGCGAAAGGCGAAAAACGCGAATATCTCCGCGGTCGAAAGTCGCACCGAGTCGCGGTTTGCGCCGTCGGACGCGTCTCCGCGCGACCTACTCGGAAAAAATCGGCGTTCGATTCGCGCGGTAAACAAGGAAAATTGTTTAAACAATTCACGTAAACGATTTTCCCGGAATTTTTTAACCTTTTCCCGCGTTCCTCGGGCGATCTACGTTAAGAGGTGAGAAAACGGTTCGTCTCCGGCGCCTGCCTGATCGAAAAAAAAATAAAAACCGACCGCCACGTGGCCGACCTCGCGATTTTCGCCTTTTTCGGCGTCGAATAGCACCAGGCGAATGCCGGTGCAGGGCCGGTCTCGTTTGCCGGCAGTCGGTCGGCGGACTGTCGAACAGACCCGCCGCCCCCTGGGTGCCTTATCTCGGCGTAGAGTTAGCTCGAAGGGCAACTTTGGAGGTGTCGGCCCACGTGTCGTCGATTTTTCGCCCTTTGCGGTCTAATAACTTCCAGGCGAATGCCGGTGGGGAGTCGGTTACGCGTTTGCGAGCAGTCGACCTCGCCGGCTGTCGAACCCAGGCCCGCCGCCCCCCCTGGGGTGACCTCGGCGTGCAGGTTGGCTCGAAAGGCAACATTGGAGCGTCGGCCCACGTGTCAATTTTCGCAACTCTGCGGTCTAATAACATCCAGGCGAATGCCGGTGGGGGAGTCAGTTACGCGTTTGCGAGCAGTCGACCTAGCCGGCTGTCGAACCCAGGCCCGCCGCCCCCTGGGGCCTTACCTCGGCGTGCAGGTTAGCTCGAAGGGCAACTTTCGAGGTGTCGGCCCACGTGTGAATTTTTCGCCATTTTGCGGTCTAATAACTTCAGGCGAATGCCGGTGAAGTCGTTACGCGTTTGCGAGCAGTCGACCTCGCCGGCTATCGAACCAGGCCCGCCGCGCCCCTGGGGCTTGACCTCGGCGTACGGTTAGCTCGAAGGGCAACTTTGGAGGTGTCGGCCCACGTGGGAGTATTTTCGCCACTTTGCGGTCTTATAACTCCCAGGCGAAGGCCGACGCGGAGTGGGTGACGCGTCTGCGAGCAGTCGACCTCGCCGGCTGTCGAACCCTGGCCCGCTTTGCCCCCTGAGGGTCTTTCCCCGGCGTGCAGGTGAGCCCCAAAGTCGCAACTTTGAAGGTGTCGGCCCGCGACCACGTGGTCGACTGCGATTTTCGCCTCTTTGTCGTCGAATAACTTCCGGAGAATGCCGATGCGGGGTCGGTCTCTCGTTTGCCAGCAGTCCGCCCGGCTGGCTGTCGAACCGGGCCCGCCACCCCCTGGGGCCTTTCCCCGGCGTCAGGGCGGCCCGAAGTCGCCGCTTCGGAGGCGTCGGCCATGCTGTGGAAAAGGACAAGTCCGAATCGCGCCCTTTGCGACGTCGTTCCTTCGCAACGGGGCGGCGGAGCGCCCCGCGGTTTCGGATTCCGCAAACGACGCGTTCGTGCGCGTCGCGTGCGATTTTTCGCAAAGTCGCCGCGTCGCGAATTAGCGAAATTGTTTAAACAATTAACGTAAACAATTTCCGTAGATTTTTTTAGGCATTTTTCCCGCGTTCCCCGCGCGATCTAGATGCCGCCTCCCGAAAACGGTTCGTTTCCGCCGAGGTTTTCCGCGGAGGGGGCGTGACCGGGCAGGGGGTGGGGAGCGAACTTTCGAAACGCCGTCTCTCGGGCTCCGGCGTCGGATCGAAGCGCGGTTCGCGCCGTCGGACGCCTCATCGCGGCCTCTCGAGAAAACAATCGGCGTTCGATTCGCGCGTAAACAAAGAAAATTGTTTAAACAAATAACATAAACAATTGCCGTAGATTTTTTTAGGCATTTTTCCCGCGCTCCGCGCGCGATGTACGTGCCTCCCCCCGAAAACGGTTCGTTTCCGCGAAGGTTTACCGCGGAGGGCGTGGCCGGCTGAGAGTGGGGACCGTACTTTTCGAAACGCCGTAACTCCGAGCTCCGGCGTCGGATCGAAGCGCAGTTTGCGCCGTCGGACGCGATCTTCGCGCGGGCTACTCGGAAAAAATCGGCGTTCGATTCGCTCAGTAAAGAAGGAAAATTGTTTAAACAATTCACGTAAACAATTTTCCCGGAATTTTTTTAACATTTTTCCCGCGTTCCTCGGGCGATCTACGTTAAAATGTGAGAAACGGTTCGTCTCCGGCGCCCGCCTGATCGAGTCTCGTCGAGATCCGTCGTAAACGCGTACACCACAAGGCCGCCTCCGTAGCTACGAAAACAGTGTCCGAAAAAGCGTAAAGTAGGCGCTGGGGCTAATAACTCAGGTGTTTTCAGACCCAGGCCCCCGTACTCGGCGATATCGTAGACGAAGCTCGTCTATCGGTTCCGACCGTCCGCGTTCCTGTCGGAGCCGCGGCGCGTGGAGAGTCGGCGCCGAATCGGCTTCGGAGGGCTCGGTCGGGAATTTTTTGCGGACGAACGAGAAGAGATATCGAGACGCGGTCTGCGGCGTCGGACGCGCCTCCGCGAGGGCGTCCCGCGGTATTTTTCTCGTTTCGCTGCAAAGTTTCCGTCGCGTCCGAAAGCGCGCAGCGCGAAAAACAGGGTTTTCGACCCTGGCGCCCGAACGGGCGCGCGGAAAAATCCGGCGTCAACACCGCGCGGTAGAGCTCGCCGAGACGAAGAGAAAAGCTCGTGGACCCCGAGTCGCTAGAGTCGCCCGTTTCCGAGATATCGGGAGAAAACGTCGCGAAGCGCGGCGGGGACCGCAGAGCAGGTGTTAGGCAGCCGCGCCGAGTTTCGTGATCTAAGAACGCGGATAACTCGGGAAGTAAAAATCGCATCGGGACGCGGCTTGCGGCGCCGGACGCGTCTTCGCGAGGGCCGTCCGCGGTATTTTTCTCGTTTCGCTGAAAAATTTCCGTCGCGTCCGAAAAAGCGGGAAGCGCGTAAAACCAGGTTTTTCCCGCCTGGCGCCCGAACGCGCGCGCGGAAAAATCCGGCGTCAACACCGTGCGGTAGAGTTCGCCGAGACGGAAAAACTCCTGGACCCCGAGTCGCTACAGGCGCCCGTTTCCGAGTTATCGGAGAGGAAACGTCGCGGAACGCGGCGGGGACCGCGAATCGGGAGTTAGGCAACCCGCGCCGAAGTTTCGTGATCTAAGAACGCGGATAACTCGGGAAGTAAAAATCGCATCGGGACGCGGCTTGCGGCGTCGGACGCGTCTCGGCGAGGGCCGTCCGCGGTATTTTTGCCGCTCCGCTGAAAAAATTCGGTCGCGTCCGAAAGCGCGGAAAAGCGCGAAAAACGGGGTTTCCCCGCCCGGCGCGCGAACGCGCGCGCGGAAATCCGGCGTGAACGGCACGCGGTAGAGCTCGCCGAGACGAAGAGAAAGCTCATGGGCCTCGAACCGCTGGAAGCGCCCGTTTCCGAGCTATCGGAGAGGAAACGTCGCGGAACGCGGCGAGGGACCGCGAATCGGGGAGTTAGGCAGCCCGCGCCGAAGTTTCGTGATCTAAGAACGCGGATAACTCGGGAGTAAAAATCGCATCAGGACGCGGCGGCGTCGGACGCGTCTCGGCGAGGGCCGTCAGCGGTATTTTTCTCGTTTCGCTGAAAAATTTCCGTCGCGTCCGAAAAAGCGGGAAAGCGCGAAAAAACGGGGTTTTCCCCGCCCGGCGCGCGAACGCGCGCGCGGAAAAATCCGTGAACACCACGCGGTGAGCTCGCCGAGACGAGAGAGAAAAGCTACGGGGCCTCGAACCGCCGGAGGCCCGTTTCGAGATATCGGCGACGAAGGCGCGATTCGCGGCGGGGACCGCGTAAAGGGGCCGCTTAGGCAACCCGCGCCCGGTTACGTGATGTAAGAACGCGAATAGCTCGGGAAGGAAACGTCGCAGCGAAACGCGGCCGGCGGCGTCGGACTCGCCGCGTCGTCGCGCGTCCGACGCCGCGCGGCAGAACCCCCCGCCGCGAAACGAAAAGTCGGCGACGCGGGTCGAACCCCGGACCCCGAACCCGCGCTACCCGGCGATCGATGAACGCCTCCGTTCCTACGAAAGGTCTCCGGCGCCGCGGCACTCCGACGCTCCGTTTCGGCGCTACGAGTTTGCAAGATTAATTGTTTATAGCCGTTTTCTCCGCCGCCGGGGCGCGTAAGAGCACCGGACCGCCGCCGCCCGACGGGAAACGTCGCTCCGCGACGAAAAGGTCATGCGGGTCGACGACGTCCGACGCTTCGTTTCAGCGCTAGCGAATTTGTTTATCCATTGTTTATAAGCGAATAACTCGGCCGCGGGCAGATATCGACGCGGCGCCGACGCCGTCGCGAGCGGGGCGCTCGCGGACGACCGAAACGGGAAAAAAACCGGGCCCTCGACCGGCATTTTTTATAAACAATTAGCCGTATCTCGAGAACCGAGAGAGATAGCGCCGAACGGACTCCGCCGCTTTTCCTCTCCTCCGAGGTGCTTTCGGACGCGACCATAAAAATATAAACAATTTAGCAACAATTTAGCAACAATTTCGCAAAAGGGCTAAATCGGGTCGCGGACCTCGAAAAAACCGTTTCCCCGAAAAGTCCCAGCGTAGTCCGTGTTCGAGCAATTTGTTTAAACAATCGATAAACAACGTTAAACAACCAACGCCCCGACGTACGAGTCCGTCCGGGGACGACAGCGGCGAAAAACGCGACTTCCGTCACCGGGAGTCGATTTACAGGACCTCGAAACGGGTTGTCGGCCGACGCGGCGTCGCCGGGCAAAGCGAGCAAGCCCGTGAGGTCGAGAACGACGAGGTTTCTCCTTTATAGGGCTGAAAACATTCTGAGAGCGCGGCCCCTGCCGAGTCAAGTCCGGCGCGCCCCGTTCGAGGAACGGAAACGGACAACACAGGCGAACCGGCACTTCACGGGGCTGAAAAACGCCACCCGGCCGGCGAGGCCTCGATCGCGGGGGGATTTAGGCAACCCGCCCGGAAATGCATCATGGCCGGGGTTTCTCCCATTATAGGGGGCCAGGTGGTTCTGAGCGCGGCCCCTGCCGGAGACCAAGTCCGGCGCGCCCCGCTCCGAGGAGTGGAAACTTGGAAAAAAAACGCAGTCCGAACCCGTGTTCCCCGGGCCTATCTCGGCTCGGGAACAACATATCAAAGATGGCGAGACCATTTTCCGGGTTCGGACTTGGAAAAAATCCGCCGCTGGCGGGACAGAAAAATTTCACGGACCGAAAAATTTCACGGACTCTGCGTCCGAAGGCCGGCGAGCCAGGCGCCGGCCGGTAAACCTGACCACCTCCTTACCAGAAGCGCGTGTGACTGAGGCCCCAAAGTTAGGGGCACAGCACATGCGCCTCGAATGAAAAGAGCACACGCAAACACTTTGAAAATTTCGCGGACCAAAAATTTCACGGACTCTGCGTCCGAGGCCGGCAGCCAGGCGCCGGTCGGTAAGGAGCCTGACCACCTCCCTACCGAGAAGCTCGTGTGACTGAGAGCCCCAAAAGTTAGGGGGCACAGAACACATGCGCCTCGAATAGAAAGAGCACCGCGAAACACTTTGAAAAAGTTCGGCCGAGGCAGGTGAAAGAGCACCGCGAATGACTTTGAAAAAGTCGGGCCGAGGCAGTGAAAGAGCACACGCGAAGGACTTTGAAAAAGTCGGGCCGAGGCAGTGAAAGAGCACACGCGAAGGACTTTGAAAAGTTGGGCCGAGCCTGTGAAAGAGCACACGCGAAACACTTTGAAAAAGTCGGGCCGAGGCAGTGAAAGAGCACACGCGAAAGACTTTGAAAAAGTCGGGCCGAGGCAGTGAAAGAGCACACGCGAAGGACTTTGAAAAAGTTGGGCCGAGCCTGTGAAAGAGCACACGCGAAACACTTTGAAAAAGTTCGGCTGAGGCAGTGAAAGAGCACACGCGAAGGACTTTGAAAAAGTCGGGCCGAGGCAGTGAAGAGCACACGCGAAGGACTTTGAAAAGTTGGGCCGAGTCTGTGAAAGAGCACACGCGAAGGACTTTGAAAAATTTCGCGGACTCAAAGTTTTCACGGACTCTGCGGCCAAAGGCCGGCAGGCCAGGCGCCGGTCGGTAGGAGCCTGACAACCTCCTTACAAAGAAGCTCGTGTGACTGAGAGCGCCGAAGTTAGGGGCACAGAACACATGCGCCTCCGGAAAAAGAGCACGCGAATTTGAAAGTGCGGTTCGGAAAAAGGCACTCCGAACCCGGGTTCCCCAGGCCTATCTCGGCTCGGGAACAACATATCAAAAGATGGCGAGACCGTTTTCCGGGTTCGGACTTGAAAAATCCGCCGACCCGCACTTCACGGGGCCGAAAAACGCCACCCGGGCGGCGAGGCCTCGATCGCCGGGGGAGTTAGGCAACCCGCCCCGAAATGCATCATGGCCGGGTTTCTCCCATTATAGGGGCCAGGTGGTTCTAGGCGCGGCCCCTGCCGGGAACCAAGTCCGGCGCGCCCCGCTCCGAGTGGAAACTTGGAAAAAACGCGGTCGAACCCGTGTTCCCCCGGGGCCCATCTCGGCTCGGAGACAACATATCAAAAGATGGCGAGACCGTTTTCGGGTTCGGACAGAAAAAATCGCCGACCCGCGCTGCGAAGAATTTGAAAAACGCCACGGGGCGGCGAGGCCTCGATCGCCAGGGAGTTAGGCAGCCGCCCCAGAATGCATCGCAGCCGGGTTCTCCGTGCTGAGGCCAGGTGGTTCTGAGCGCGGCCCCTGCCGGGAACCAAGTCCAGCGCGCCCCGCTCGAGTGGAAACTTGGAAAAAACGCGGTCAGACCCGTGTTCCCAGGCCTATCTCAGCTCGAGGGAACAACATATCAAAAGATGAGACAATTTTCAGGTTCCGGACTTGAAAAATCATAAACCGCATGGGCCTGAAACGCCACACCCGGGCGGCGGGCCTCGATCGCCGGGAGTTAGGCAACCCGCCCGGTAAATCATGGCAGAGTTTTCTCCCATTATAGAGGCCAGGTGGATTTCTGACGGCCTGCCGGGAATAAGTCCAGCGCCCCGCTCCGGGTAGAGCTTGGGAAAAAAACGCAGTCCGGAGCCCGTGTTCCCGGGCCTATCTCGGCTCGGGGAACAACCATAATCAAGATGGCGAGACCGTTTTCCGGGTTTCGGACCGAAAAAATCCGCCGCAGGCGGACCAGAAAAATTCCGCCCGAGCGGCGTCATTGCGGGCGGCGTCGGGCTGCTCGGCAGGCGGCCCGTCGCGGCGGGAGAACCTCGACGTCCCCGGAAGAGCATTCGAAAAGTTTTCACGGACTGTGCGTCCGAGAGGCGCGGCAGACGCCAGTCAGTAAGGACCGACCACCTCCCTTACCAAGAAGCTCGTATGACTGGGAGGCCCAAAGGTGGTAGGGCAAAAGTTAGGCTGAAAACAAATCGCCGGGACGTGAAGCGGACACCGCTGGCGGTGCCCGGGAAACCAGGCGGAGAGCGAAACGCAAGTGGGAGCTCGAAGACAGGCGCCATGGTGATGCCGAGAAGCGAGCGCAGGCCCGGCAAAGCATTCGGAGATGGCTCTTACAGGCGCCGAGCCGTTTATCCGCGGGAGCGCCGTCAGCCCCAGGCGAAGAAGGCTTTTGCCCGAATTAAAATGGCCGGTTTCTCCATTATAGGGGCAGATGGTTCTAGTGCGCGGCCCCTGCCCGCGGGGCCAAGTCCAGCGCGCCCGTTCGGAACGAAACTTGGAACCTGGCGGTGCCCGGGAAACGGGCAGAGAGCCCCGAACGCCAAGTGCAGGGCTCGAGACAGAGCTGGCGGTAGCGAAGCGAGGCGGGGCCCGGAAGGCATTCGAAAGTTTTCTGGACTTTGCGTCCGAACGCCGGCGAGGTGGGCGCCGGCGGACTTGGAAAAATCCGTAAGGCATCGCCCAGGACTTGAGATGGGATGATGGTGCCCGAAGCGGCCAGGCCATAGGCATGCACCGCCCGGGACGTAGGCTGAGACCTCGGCGGTGGCCGAAACGAGGCGGGGCCCGGAAGGCATTCGAAAGTTTCCCACGGGCTTTGCGTCGAACGCCGGCAGTGGGCGCCAGCGGACTTGGAAAAATCCCGTAAAGGCATCGCCCGGGACTTGAGATGAGACCTGTGATGGTGCCCGAGAAGCGAGGGCCGAGCCCCGTAAAAGGCATACCGCCAGGACGTAGGCTGAGACCTGTGGCGGTGGCCGGGAAAGCGAGGCGGAGGCCCGGAAGAAACATTCGAGGATTTTCACGGACTGCGTCCGAAGGTTGCCAGCGAGGTGGAGCGCCGGCGGACTTAGAAAAAATCCAATAAAGGCATCACCCGGGACTTGAGATTAGGACCTGTGATGGTGCCGAGAAGCGAGGCCAGAGCCCCATCAAGCGCCACCGCCAGGACGTGAGCTGAGACCTGTGGCAGTGGCCGAGAAACGAGGCAGGGAGGCCCGGAAAGGCATTCGAAAAGTTTTCACGGACTTTGCGTCGAACGCCGGCAGGTAGGCGCCGGCGGACGGAAAAATCCCGTAAAGCATCGCCCGGGACTTGAGATGAGACCTGTGATGGTACGAGAGGCGAGGCCGGGCCAGCAGGCATGCCGCCGGGACGTGAGCTGAGACCTGTAGCGGTGGCCGAGAAGCAGGCGGAGGCCCGGAAGGCATTCGAAAGTTTTCACGGACTTTGCGTCCGAACGCATGACGAGGTGAAACCGGCGGACGCCAGAAAAATCCGTAAGCATCGCTTTGGGACTTGAGATGAGACCTGTGATGGTGCCGGGCGAGGCCGAGGCCCGTCAAGGCATGCACCGCCAGGACGTGGGGCTAGGACCTGTAGCGGTGGCCGGGAAAACGAGGCGGAGGCCCAGGAAGGCGTTCAAAGGATTTTTCACGGACTTTGCGTCCGAACGCCGGCGAAGATAGACGCCGGCGGACTGGAAATCCCGCAAAGGCATCGCGCGGGACCGGGGATGGACATGATGGTGCCCGAAGCGAAAGGCCAGGCCGTAAAGGCATGCACCGCCAGGACGTGAGCTGAGACCTGTGGCGGTGGCCGAGCTTGAGGCAGGCCCGAAGGCATTCAAAGGGTTCTGGACTTGCGTCCGAACGCCGGCGAGGTGGGGCGCGCGGACAGAAAAAATCCAATAAAGGCATCGCCCGGGACTTGAGATGAGACCTGTGATGGTGCCCGGAAGCGAGGGCCAGGCCCATCAAGGGCGGCATGCCGCCGGGACGTGAGCCAAGGACCTGCTGGCGGTGGCCGAGAGAGGCGGAGTATGAAGGCGTTCAAAAAGTTTTCACGGACTTGCTGCGTCGAACGCCACGGCAATTAGGCGCCGGCGGATGGAAAAATCCGTAAAGGCATCGCGCCCGGGACTTGAGATAGGACCTGTGATGGTGCCCAAGGAAGCGAGGCCGGAGCCCCGTAAAGGCATGCACCGCCGGGACGTGAGCTGGGACCTGTGGCGGTGGCCCGAGCGAGGCGGGAGGCCCGGAAGGCATTCGAAAAGTTTCACGGACTTTGCGTCGAACGCCAGCGAGGTGGGCGCCGGCGGTGGCGGAAAAATCCCGTAAGGCATCGCCCAGGACTTGAGATGAGACCTGTGATGGTGCCCGAGCGAGTGGGCCCATCAGAGGCATGCCGCCCGGGACGTGAGCTGGGACCTGTGGCGGTGGCCGAGAAGCGGGGCGGAGGCCCGGAAAGGCATTCGAAAGTTTCACGGACTGCGTCAGACGCCGGCGAGAGTGGGCGCCGGCAGACGGAAGAAATCCGTAAAGAGGCATCGCGGGACTTGAGATAGGACCTGTGATGGTGCCCGAGCGGGCCAGGCCCGTAAAGAGGCATACCGCCCGGGACGTGAGAAGCAGGACCTGTGGCGGTGGCCGAGAGAAAGCGGGGCGGAGGCCAGGAAGGCATTCGAAAGTTTTCACGGACACCTGCGTCCGAACGCGCCGGCAGGTGGGCGCCGGCGGACGACAAATCGTATGAAGGCATCGCGGGACCCGGGATGGACCTGTGATGGTGCCCGAAGCGGGGCCGAGGCCTTCCATCAAAGGCATGCACCGCCCAGGACGTGAGCTGAGACCTGTGGCGGTGGCCGAGGAAACGGGCGGAAGCCCGGAAAGCATTCAAGTTTTCCCGGACTTCCTTTTGCGTCCAGAACGCCAGCGGTGCAGGCGCCGGCGGACGGCGAAATCCATCGTAGGGGCATCGCCCAGGACTTGAGATGAGACCTGTGATGGTGCCCGAAGCGAGGCCGGGCCCCGTAAAGGCATGCACCGCCCGGGACGTAGGCTGAGACCTGTGGCGGTGGCCGAAGGCGAGGCGGGAGGCCAGGCATTCGAAAAGTTTTCACGGACTTTGCGTCCGAACGCGCCGGCAGTGGGCGCCGGCGGACTGGAAAAATCCGTAAAGGCATCATGGCAGGACTTGAGATGAGACCTGTGATGGTGCCCGAGAAGCGAGGCCAGGCCCCGTAAAGGCATGCACCGCCCGGGGCGTAGCAGGCTGGACCTGGCGGTGGCCGAGAAGCGGGCAGGAGGCCCGGAAGGCATTCAAAGTTTTCACGGACTTTGCGTCCGAACGCCGGCAATTGGGCGCCGGCGGACAGGAAAAAATCCCGTAAAGGCATCGCCCAGGACTTGAGATGGACCTGTGATGGTGCCCGAAGCGAGGCCAGGCCCCAATAAAGGCATACACCGCCCGGGACGTAAGGCTGAGACCATGGCGGTGGCCGAAGCGAGGCGGAGGCCGGAAAGGCGTCGAAAGGTTTCACGGACTTGCGTCCGAGAACGCGCCAGCGAGATGGGCGCCGGCGGACAGAAAAATCCGTAAAGGCATCGCCGGACGAGATGAGACCTGTAGTGGTGCCCGAGAGGCGAGGCCAGGCCTAGTAAAGGCATGCACCGCCCGGGACGTGAGCTGAGACCTGTGGCGGTGCCCGGGAAGCTGAGACGGAGGCGGAAGGCATTCGAAAGTTTTCACGGACTTTGCGTCCGAACGCGCGGCGAGGTGGGCGCCGGCGGACCCAGGAAAATCCCGTAAGGCATCGCCCGGGACTTGGATTAGAAGGACCTGTGATGGTGCCCGAGAAGCGGGACCTCATTTATCAAGGCATGCCGCCCGGGACGTGGCTGGGGCCTGTGGCGGTGCCCGAGCTGGGCGAAGAGGCCCGGAGGCTCGCTCCCGCCAGAGTGCGGGAGGCTCGAGTTAGGTATGGGAATGACCGAAGCGGGCAGAGACCCGTAAAGCAGGCCTGCGCCAGGCTCAGGCTGGGACCTGTGAGTGGTGGCCGAGAAGCGAGGCCGAGGCCCGTAAAGGTATGCGTCCGCCCGGGACGTGAGCTGAGACCTGTTATGGTGCCTGAAGCGAGGGCCAGGCCCCGTAAAGGCATGCACCGCCCAGGACCAGCAGGCTGGGGCCTGTGGCGGTGCCCGAGCAGGCCGAGGCCCGTAAAGCATGCGTCGCCGGGACTTGAGCTGGGGACCTGTTATGGTGCCCGAGGAACGAGTGCGAGGCCGTAAAGGCATCGTCGCGGGACTTGAGCTGAGACCTGTTATGGTGCCGGGAAGCGAACGCCGAGGCCCGTAAAGGCATGCGTCGCGGGGCCAGGCTGGGACCTGTGGCGGTGGCCGAGAAGCGAGCGCCGAGCCCGTAAAACATTCAGATATCTTTGCTTACGGGCGCTTCGGGCCGTTTATCCGCGAGCGCCGTCAAGCCGGGCGAAGAGGAGCTTTTGGCCGGGGGTCGTGAAATATGGACGGGGTTTCTCCCATTATAGGGGATGGGTATGTGGTCCGGGCCATGCCCACGGCTGAAAATTCCCCGGCGTTCAATTACAGACCTGTTACGCTGCCCACCAGAAACGGGGCGAGCCCCGGAAGATGTTCGCATGGTCAGGCCCTGGTAGGCTGTGAGTGGTTGGTGGTAACGAGCCAGGCGGTCAGCGGCGCGCGGAGGACGCAGGCGCTTACGGCGTTTCAGGACCCTTTATCCATCATGGCGCCGTCGGCCCAGCCGAAGAGGAGCTTTGGCCGGAATTCAATTATGTAAGTTTCTCACATTGGGGATGGGGTGGTGCAGTTCATGCCCACAGGCTGGGGGTACGGCGTTCCAGTACAGACCTGTTACGCTGCCCCTGAGAAACAGAACGAGAGCCCGGAAGAAGTATTTTGCATGGTCAGGGCCTGAAACCGGAGACTGTGGTGGATGGTGGTAACGAGCCGAGCAGTCGGCGGCGCGCGGAGGACAGTGCTTACGGGCATTTCAGGACCGCTATCGCGTACTGCGCTCGTCGGCCGGGCGAGAGGAGCTTTTGGCGGAGATTCAGGTATGGCCGGTTTCTCCATTACCATGGGGATGGGGTGGTCTAGGCCATTGCCCACGGGCTGAAATTCCCCGGCGTTCCAGTACAGACCTGTTACGCTGCCTGAGAAACAGGGCGAGGCCCCGGAAGGTATTTTGCATGGTCAGGAGCCCTAGGCCACAGGCTGTGGTGGATGGTGGTAACGGGCCGAGCGGTCGGCGGCGCGCGGAGGAGGACGCGGGTGCTTACGGGCATTCCAAGGACCCTTTATCCGCCTTGTGGCGCATCCCGGCCCAGGCGAAGGAGGGCTTGGCCGAGTTCAATTATAATGAGTTTCTCCATTGCCTTATGGGGATGGGGTGGTCCCTGAAGACCCATGCCCACAGGCTGGAAATTCCCCGGCGTTCAGTACAGACCTGTTACGCTGCCTGAGAAACAGGGCGAGCCCAGAAGAGTGTTTGCATGGTCCGGGGCCCTGGGCAGGCTGTAGTGGTTGAGTGGTAGCAGGCCAGGCGGTCGGCGGCGCGGAGGAGGACGCGAGCGCTTACGGGCATTCAGGACCCTTTATCCGCGTATGGCGCCGTCAGCCAGACGGGGCTTTGGCAGATTTAATTATAGCCGGGGTTTCTCCCATTATAGGGGATGGGGTGGTCTGAGCCATGCCCACAGGCTGGGAATTCCCCAGCGTTAGTACAGACCTGTTACGCTGCCTGAAACAGGGCGAGGCCCGGAAAATTATTTGGCATGGTCCGGGGCCCTAGACGCAGGCTGTGGTGGGTGGTGGTAACGAGCCGGGCGGTCGGGCGGCGCGCGGAGGAGGACACGAGGAGAATACGGGCATTTCGGAACCCTTTACCCGCGTATGGCGCAATCAGCGGGCGGGGCTTTTGGCCAGATTCAATTCTCGCGAGTTTCTCCATTATAGAGGATGGGTGTGGTCCAGGCCATTGCCCACAGGCTGAAATTCCCCCGGCGTTCGGTACAGACCTGTTGCGCTGCCTGAAACAGGGCAGAGCCCCGAAACATCCTTTTGGCTGGTGCAGGAGCCCGAAGGGTCCGCAGTGGCAGCCGAATACGCGACGTGGGCGGAGCATGCTTGCGGCGTTCCTGGCTTCGGGGCAATTCACGTGGAAGCCGCGGTGGGCCCGAGGGGCGGCGAGAAACAGGGCGAGCCCCGGAAAGTATTTGCATGGTCCGGGAGCCTGACGAGGCTGTAGTGGATGGTGGTAACAGGCCGAGCCAGTCCCGGCGGCGCGCGGAGGAGGACGTGGGCGCTTACGGGCGTTTCCGGAACCGCTTTATCCGCCGTATCGCGCCGTCGGCCAGGCGGAAAGGAGCTTTTGGCCCGAATTAAATTATGGCCGGGGTTTCTCCCATTATAGGGGATGCGGTGGTCCTGAGCCATGCCCACAGGCTGGGAAATTCCCCGGCGTTGAGTACAGACCTGTTACGCCTGAGAAACGGGGCAGAGCGGAAGGAGTGTTTCGCATGGTCGGGAGCCCTGAGCAGGCTGGTGGTTGGTGGTAACGAGCCGAGCGGTCGGCGGCGCGCGGAGGGAGGACGCGGGCGCCTTACAGGCATTCAGACCGGCATCCGCGTATGGCGCCGTCAGCCCAGGCGAAAGGGCTTTTGGCCCAGGTCAAATTATGGCCGAGTTTCTCCCATTATAGGGGATGGGGTGGTCCTGAGCCATGCCCACAGGCGCAGAAATTCCCAGCGTTCGGTACAGACCTGTTACGCTGCCTGAGGAAACAGGGCAGAGCCCCGGAAGAGTGTTTCGCATGGTCCGGGAGCCTGGGCAGGCTGTAGTGGTTGGTGGTAGCGAGCCAGGCAGTCGGCGGCGCGCGGAGGACATGAGCGCTTACAGGCATTTCGGTACCCTTTGTCGCGTATGGCGCCAAATCAGCCGGGCGAAAAGGGCTTTTGGCCCAGATTCAATTATAGCCGAGTTTCTCCATTATGGGGATGGGTGTGGTCGGAGCCGTGCCCACAGGCTAAATTCCCCGACGTTCAGTACCAGACCTGTTACGCTGCCTGAGAGGAAACGGGCGAGCCCCGAAACATCCTTTGGCTGGTACGAGGGCCGAAAGAAGATCGCAGTGGCGACCGAATACGCGGCGTGGGCCCCGGAGCATGCTGCAGCGTTCCTGGCCAGGGCAATTCATGGGAAGCCGCGGTGGGCCCGAGGGGCGGCGAGAAACAGGGCGAGAGCCCCGGAAGAGATGTTCGCATGGTCCGGGGCCTGAGCGACGGGCTGCATGGTGGATGGTGGTAACGAGCCGGAGCGGTCGGCGGCGCGGAGGAGGACGGGCGCTTACAGGCGTTCGGAACCGTTATCCGCGGATGGCGCCCAATCAGCCGGGCAAGATAGGGCTTTTGGCCCGGAATTCATTTATGGCCGGATTCTCCATTATAGGGATAGGGGTGGTCTGAGCCATGCCCACAGTAATTCCGGCGTTCGAGTACGGACCTGTTACGCTGCCTGAGAAGCGGCGAGAGCGGAAGAGTGTTCCCGCGGTGTCCGGGGCCTGAGCAGAGCTGGTGGCGACCAGATACGCGACGTAGGCCCCGGGCATCTTGCGGCGTTCCTGGCTGGGGCGATTCATGCGACCGCGGTGGGCGAGGCGGCAGTGGATCAACCCCGGGTGCGGGCCCCGAAGCGATTTGACAGCTTTTCCTGAAAGCTGGGCGGAGACCGCGAAGGAGCATCCTTTGGCTGTGCAGGAACCGAGAGGAGTCCGCAGTGGCGACCGTATACGCTATGCCCCGGGCACGCTTGCGGCCTTCCTGGCTTCCAGGGCTATCGACGTGGAAGCCGGCAGTGTGGATCCCAACCAGAAGTGCAGGCCCCGAAGCGATTTTTGACAGCGTTCCGCGAGGCGGAGACCATGAAGGAAGCGCATCCTTTTGGCTCGTAGGAACCCGAGAGAGGTCCACGCGGTAGCGACCAGATACGCTATGCCCCGGAGCACGCGCGGCCTTCTAGCTTCAGGGCTATTGACGTCAAACCGCAGTAGCCCCCGAGGGCGGCAGTCTGAGCCCCAAGCGTTTGACGGCGTTCCTGGCTTCAGGGTGGGACGCGAAAGGAAGCCGCTGCGCCAAATACTCTAACGGAAGCCGCCTCGCGCAGCGAGGCCAACAGTCAGCGTAACTTCCTCAGCGTAGGCGCTGTCCGTCGGTTTTCAGCTTGCGGTGGGCCTTGCAGTCCTGTATTCCGGCTTCCGTCACAGCTACGCGCGGCCCTCTGCACATGCGACCCTATGCGCGACCCGCGCCGTCGTTCTTCGCCTTTCCAGGTACTCAGCATCCGGCGATGAACGCAAGCCCCAACGCTCCCCTCGCGAGGCGTCGGCGGGCCACCGCAGCCTCACCAGGGCGAGGGCGAGAGGAGAGAAAGAGCGAGCAGGCGCGGGCGAACGGGCCGCCGCTTTCGGCCCGGCAGCTTGCGCAGGCGCGGAAACCTGGCTCCTGGTTGATCCTGCCAGTAGTGATATGCTTGTCTTAAAGATTAAGCCATGCATGCCTCAGTACAAACTGTTGTAGAGTGAAACCGCGAATGGCTCATTAAATCGGTTATGGTTCCTTGGACCTAAAATTTTACTTGGATAACTGTGGTAATTCTAGAGCTAATACATGCATTTCAGTCGTGACCCGAAAGGGAAAGGACGCTTTTATTAGATCAAAGCCAATCGGCCGGCTCGCCCGGTCGTTCCGTTTTGGTGACTCTGGATAACCTTGGGCTGATCGCACGGTCTCCGCACCGGCGACGTGTCCTTCAAATGTCTGCCTTATCAACTGACGATGGTAGGTTTGCGCCCACCATGGTTGTAACAGGTGACGAGGAATCGGGTTCGATTCCGGAGAGGAGCCTGAGAAACGGCTACCACATCCAAGGAAGGCAGCAGGCGCGCAAATTACCCACTCCCGGCACGGGGAGGTAGTGACGAAAAATAACGATACGGGACTCATCCGAGGCCCCGTAATCGGAATGAGAACATTTTAAATCTCTTAACGATTACCCATTAGAGGGCCAGTCTGGTGCCAGCAGCCGCGGTAATTCCAGCTCTAATAGCGTATATTAAAATTGCTGCGGTTAAAAAGCTCGTAGTTTGACCTGTGCCCCGCGCTGCCGGTTCACCGCTCGTCGGTGTCAACTGGCATGCGTGCGGGGCGTCCTGCCGGTGGGCGCAGGCCGACCGCGGCGGCAGGCGCTCTCGGGCCGGGCTCCGGCGGTGAGCAATCGCAGCCGGGCCTGGTTCTCGGGGCGTTGCGGCCCCGTGGAAGGCGGACCCCGATCTCACCCGCCGCGGTGCTCTTAACTGAGTGTCGTGCGGGCCGGCACGTTACTTTGAACAAATTAACGTGCTTAACGCAGGCCTTTGTCTGCCCGAATACTCTTGCATGGAATAATGGAATAGGACCTCGGTTCTATTTTGTTGGTTTTCGGAAGTCGAGGTAATGATTAATGGGGATTGCCGGGGCATCCGTATTGCGACGTTAGAGGTGAAATTCTTGGATCGTCGCAAGACGAACTGGAGCAAAGCGTTTGCCAAAGTATGTTTTCTTTAATCAAGAACGAAAGTTAGAGGTTCGAAGGCGATCAGATACCGCCCTAGTTCTAACCATAAACTATGCCAACTAGCGATCCGCTGTGTGTCTTAGATGTCACGGCGGGCAGCCTCCGGGAAACCAAAGTCTTTGGGTTCCGGGAAGTATGGTTGCAAAGCTGAAACTTAAAGGAATTGACGGAAGGGCACCCCAGACGTGGAGCCTGCGGCTAATTTGACTCAACGCGGGGAACCTCATCAGGCCAGGACACCGGAAGGATTGACAGATTGAGAGCTCTTTCTTGATTCGGTGGGTGGTGGTGCATGGCCGTTCTTAGTTCGTGGAGTGATTTGTCTGCTAATTGCGATAACGACGAGATCCTACCCTACTAACTAGTCGAAACCGGCATCCCCTGTGCAGCCGGCGACCAACACTCTTCTTAGAGGGACAGGCGGCTTCCAGCCGCAGGAAGTGGGGCAATAACAGGTCTGTAATGCCCTTAGATGTTCTGGGCAGCACGCGCGCTACACTGAAGGTATCAACGTGTGTTTTCCTTGCTCGAGAGGGCCGGGTAACCCGTTGAAACTCCTTCGTGCTAGGGATTGGGCTTGCAATTCTTCCCCACCAACGAGGAATGCCTAGTAAGCGGAATCATTACTTCCCGCTGATTAAGTCCCTGCCCTTTGTACACACCGCCCGTCGCTACTACCGATTGAATATTTTAGTGAGGTCTTCGGACCAGCCCGCGGACCCTTCCCAGGGCCGTAGAGCCGGAAAGATGACCGAACTTGAATATTAGAGGAAGTAAAAGTCGTAACAAGGTTTCCGTAGGTGAACCTTCGGAAGGATCATTAACGTAAGCTCACTGACGGGGCCCGCGGGAGGCCCCGAAACAAAAACCCCGAGAGAGGCCCCGGGGCTCTCGAACTCTTTCGCTTTTCTTACTCTTGGGCGCCGCGCGCTGCGCGTCGGTCGACACCCGAACACGAACGCGAGTGCCTTTCGAGGTTCGCGCTCGGCGTTCGGCGCTCCTTCGCTGCGCGCGCGCGCGGACTGCCTCCGCAAAACCGTCTTTCTCTTCTTTCCAGAGCATCTGGGGTGGAAGCTGTGTCGACGGACGAAGGACTCGGCTGTAGCTTGTTGCGACGTCTTTGGTGAGGTTCGGTACACCATCATCTGAAACTGGTGGGTGCCGGGCTGTGACCCGCTGGCGGTGCCGTCTGACGGCACACCGCAAGATTCAGGACGAGTAATAGTCCTAAACTCTGGCTTCCATCTCTAAGCTTGCTCCTACACGCTCGCGCCGCGTCTGGCGGCCGGGCGGGTGCCCGAGGCGAAACCAACGCCCGGCACACTCTCCGGAGTCGGTCGGGGCGGAACCAGCTATCGTTTGTCTCGAAGCCGAATCGAAAGAGCGCGAGGCTTCGGGGCCTCGGCACCCTGGCGGCGGGCGCCGGCGAGCGCGCGGGCGGCGAGCGGGGCGGTCTAGTCAACCGTCCCGCGAGCGAACTCGCGCGGGAGCCGCGCACGCGCGGCCCTTTTTGGGGGAAGCGGAGGCGGGCCGCGTGGCGCCGCTGTCGTTCTGGGAAGCGCTCGGTGGTCCCGGGCGCTTGCCGTGAGGCGGCGTCGCAACGCTCTTTCCTCCGCGGGGCGTAGAGCGGGGGTGGGGAGGAAAAGACCCAAAGCTCGGCGACGGGCGGCGGGAGGCGAACGGGCCGGAATAAGGCGCCGCTCCGGAAAATACACGCCGGGCGGCGCCGGGCGGCGACTCAGCCAGCCGTGCGCGGTGTGTTCTCTGCCGCGGCGCCTCGATGAACAACCGGGGAATAGCTCCCAGCCGAGGTCAGTGCACGACGGGAGGCGGAAACGCCCCCGCCGGGCGTCGATAACAAAACACGGGAGGCGGCTGCGCCGCGCTCCTAAGACTCGCGTCGAGCTTGCAATCTCGGTCGCGAGTGTCGGTCTCCATCAGCGGAGGCGCCCTGGCGGTAGGCGAGCCTTCGCTACGACGATGAAACCCCGCCTCGGGCGGGCCGAGAGCTTCTCGTTTTCCGTTCGTATATATCGTCGAAAGCGACGGCCGCGGCTCGTACAGGCGGGGTTTCGCGCGAGACCGTCGCCGCTCGAAGGTTCTCTCGTCCGAGAGGTGTGTCCGGTGGCGCGTCCGTCGGGTCTGGTCGGCGAAGCGCGCCTCGCGCGCCTCACCGGCCGCCGACGGGCCGCCGCACCCACCGTTCCCGAAAGTCTCTTGCTGGGGAGAGATCCCCGAAAAGCATGTGGAATTACTACTACTTCTCGAAGCGCGAGTGGCGAAGCATTCTCTTTTTTCTTTCTCGGAGCACCGAGTCCGCTCGGGCGTCTCCGGCCGCTAAACGTCTTACTCTTCTTTCATAGAGCATCTGGGGTGGAAGCTGTGTCGACGGACGAAGGACTCGGCTGTAGCTTGTTGCGACGTCTTTGGTGAGGTTCGGTACACCATCATCTGAAACTGGTGGGTGCCGGGCTGTGACCCGCTGGCGGTGCCGTCTGACGGCACACCGCAAGATTCGGGACGAGTAATAGTCCTAAACTCTGGCTTCATCTCTAAGCTTGCTCCTACACGCTCGCGCCGCGTCTGGCGGCCGGGTGGGTGCCCGCGAGGCGAAACCAACGCCCGGCACACTCCCCGGAGTCGGTCGGGGCGGAAGGGAACCGGACTCGAGCGTTTTTCTCGAGGAGGCCCTGCGGAAAGAGTCTCGCCGAGCCGCGCGCTCGAGAGAAGCGACGAAGAGCGAAAACGCTACTCGTTTCCGAAGATGGTAGTGGGCCGGGGCCCATGGGCAGGCGAGCTCCTCGAGGTCCGGAGCGCCGAGCGCGCCTCTCGAATTTCTTCGCGAAACGCGAGTGGCGAAGCAGAAGCTTTTTTCTTTCTCGGAGCACCGAGTCCGCTCGGGCGTCTCCGGCCGCTAAACGTCTTACTCTTCTTTCATAGAGCATCTGGGGTGGAAGCTGTGTCGACGGACGAAGGACTCGGCTGTAGCTTGTTGCGACGTCTTTGGTGAGGTTCGGTACACCATCATCTGAAACTGGTGGGTGCCGGGCTGTGACCCGCTGGCGGTGCCGTCTGACGGCACACCGCAAGATTCAGGACGAGTAATAGTCCTAAACTCTGGCTTCCATCTCTAAGCTTGCTCCTACACGCTCGCGCCGCGTCTGGCGGCCGGTGGGTGCCCGCGAGGCAAAGCCAACGCCCGGCACACTCTCCGGAGTCGGTCGGGGCGGAACGAAGCCGGACTCGAGCGTATTTTCTCGAGAGGCCCTGCGAAAAGAGTCTCGCCGAGCCGCGCGTCCGAGTGAAGGCAGAGGACTTAACGCACCCTCTAAGAAATGCCTAGAGCTAATACATGTTTCGGCGGGCTCCCCACGCGGAGTCCCAGCCGATTTGAAGGACTTAACGCACCCTCTCGGAGCCAAAGCTCCATTTTCGGCGGGCTGGCACGGCAGTCGAGCCGAAAACCGAGGTTTACCCACCCTCGAAGAGCTGGCCCACCAGGAGTCAGCCGATTTTGAGAGGTCTTGAACTCTCCGAGAGCGAAAGCTCATAAACAACGCAGAGGGCTGCTTACCCTCTTTGAATACCGAGGACTTGATGCACCCTCGAAGAGCGGAAAGTGAATGGATTTCTGCGCTTTCGTCCGCGGTGGAGAGCTTAAAGGAGAGCCGCGGACGTTATACTTTTATTCGGCGGGCTGAGCCCAACCAGTCCCAGCCGAATAGGGGCGATAGACTAACATGTGCTCAAAGAGCTAATACGGCGGGCTGAGGTGGCAGTCCCGGCCGAATAGGGTGAAAGACTAACATGTGCTCGCTAGAGCTAATACATCTGAGAATTTATTTCCGAGACGGGAGTGGTGCACGGCCCGTCCGCGGTGTCTGGGGGCCGCGGACGTAAAACTTTATTCGGCGGGCGACTGAGGCCATGGCGAGTACATGGCCAAAGTAATACGGGGTGAAAAAGAGCTAACATGTGCTCAAAGAGCTAATACGGCGGGCTGAAACCAAGCAGTCCCAAGCCGAATAGTCGGGCCGCGGACGTCACGTCGCCGAGATGCGACGCCGATCGTGAGACCCCATTTGACATGTGTTTTCAAGGAGGGGCTCATCCCGGCGAGGCTGGCACCGTCCCAGACCGAACGGGCAGACCCCTGGCATCAAGGGGGACGGGCTTCCAGGTCGCATTGCCGAACGGTTTCCCCCAAAAGCTTAGCGCCCTTGGGAAAAGGGGAAGGCCCCTGCGCCGAGGCCGTGACGCCAGAAAGCGCAGTCGCCGGGACCGATGCACCGGACGAGCCCGACTCTGTGCAGGGGACGCCATGGCGCGGGAGGTTTTGACGATGGGGTGCTTTCCTCGAAGTTTCGAGGACGGTGCTCTCGCTCATGGTTCGCACTTCTGCCCGGACGATTTCGGCTGGCACCGTCCCAGATCCGACGACGGGAGCAGGGGGACCCTCTGAGCGACCCTCGTACGCGTCGAGACCTAACGGTCTTCGGCGCGTCACGCAATGGGCAAACTCTTTTCGCTCGCGAGACGCAGGAGTCGGGCGTGTTCGGCCGGCAGCGTCCGCGGCCGCGGCCGCGCGCCGAGGCAGAGCCGACCCGAGAAGACTATGTCTAGAGCTAATACATCTGAAACCGCGAAGAATTTATTTCCGAGACAGATATGGTGCAGGCCGTAACGTCCGCGGTTTGTGGGTGCCGCGTACGCAAAACTTCAAAAACCCCACTGGATAAAGGGCGGCTTGCGCCGAGGCGTGCGCGAAAGCGGTCGCCGACGATGCACCGGACGAGCCCGACTCTGTGAGACGCCGCGCGAGGTTTTGACGATGGGGTGCTTTCCTCGAAGTTTCGAGGACGGTGCTCTCGCTCATGGTTCGCACTTCTGCCCGGACGATTTCGGCTGGCACCGTCCCAGATCCGACGACGGGAGCAGGGGGACCCGCTGAGCGAGGTGCTTTACTCAAAGTTTCGAGGACGGGCTCTTCCTCAAGGTTCGCACTTCTGCCCGGACGATTTCGGCTGGCACCGTCCCAGATCCGACGACGGGAGCAGGGGACCCTCTGGCGACCCTCGTACGCGTCGAGACCTAACGGTCTTCGGCGCGTCACGCAATGGGCAAACTCTTTTCGCTCGCGAGACGCAGGAGTCAGGGCGTGTTCGGCCGGCAGCGTCCGCGGCCCGCACCGCGCGCGCCGAGGCGGAGCCGACCCGAGAAAGACTATGTCTAGAGCTAATACATCTGAGGAAACCGCGAAGGAATTTATTTCCGAGACGAATGTGGTGCAGGCCGTAACGTCCGCGGTTTGTGGGTGCCGCGTACGCAAAACTTCTAAAAAACCCCACTGGATAAAGGGCGGCTTGCGCCGAGGCGTGCGCGAAAGCGGTCGCCGACGATGCACCGGACGAGCCCGACTCTGTGAGACGCCGCGCGAGGTTTTGACGATGGGGTGCTTTCCTCGAAGTTTCGAGGACGGTGCTCTCGCTCATGGTTCGCACTTCTGCCCGGACGATTTCGGCTGGCACCGTCCCAGATCCGACGACGGGAGCAGGGGACCCGCTGAGCGAGTGCTTTACTCAAAGTTTCGAGGACGGGGCTCTTCCTCAAGGTTCGCACTTCTGCCCGGACGATTTCGGCTGGCACCGTCCCAGATCCGACGACGGGAGCAGGGGGACCCTCTGAGCGACCCTCGTACGCGTCGAGACCTGACGGTCTTCGGCGCGTCACGCAATGGGCAAACTCTTTTCGCTCGCGAGACGCAGGAGTCGGGCGTGTTCGGCCGCAGCGTCCGCGGCCCGCGGCCCGCGCCGATGAGCGGAGCCGACCCGAGAAGAAGGCTAATACATATGGGGAATTTATTTCCGAGACGAACGTGGTGCATGGCCGTGCAACGTCCGCGGTTTGTGGGTGCCGCGTACGCCGAACTTCTAAAAAATCCCACTGCCAGGCGCGCAGAGGCGCGCCGATGAGAACCGCCCCGGAAAGACTATGTCTAGAGCTAATACATCTGAGAATTTATTTCCGAGACGAGACGTGGTGCATGGCCTAACGTCCGCGGTTTGTGGGTGCCGCGTACGCCGAACTTCAAAAAATCCACTGGGCGGCTTGCGCAGAGGCGCGGAGCCGGCCCGAAGAGACTATGTCTAGAGCTAAAGCCCGAAGATGGTATATATGATGAGCCCGAAAGATGGTATATATAATTTTTTTTTTACGGCGGTCTCTCACGGGAGTCCCAGCCGACTTTGGTAGCCAAATGCCTCTTGCAAGCATGATGTGGATTAACAATGCAAGCGTTGAACGGATTTCTGCGCCCGCGGTCCGGACGGTCGAAGGAGGACCACCTCCATCGATTCATGCCCAGTGCGACCCTCGAGACCGCGGCGGACGTGAAAAAGATGGTACTATATTTTCCGGGAGTCCCGGAAAAGTCCGCGAGTTAAGGATGGCCCGGACGTTAAACTTTTATTTTACGGCGGTCTCACGGAGTCCCAGCCGATTTCGGTAGCCAAATGCCTCTTGCAAGTATGAAGTGGATTAAACTGCAAGCGTACGAATGGATTTCTGCGCCCGCGGTCCGCGCCCTCGAGACCGCGGCCGCGACGACCCGTCCGCGGTGGGATTTAAAAGGCAACGCCGGACGGGATTTTTCCTTCCTGACCTCTGTCCCGAGTCGTGGTTGCGCGTACGCATTAAAGTATCCGCCACCGGTGCCGGGCCGCCTCCGAAATGGCGGCCCACGTCCTGGCGATCTCTAAACATCCCCTTGACCATCGAGGCCGGCCGGCTTCGCCCCGGAGCAGGCAGGGTCGGCGGGGACGGTCTCTGAATCGCTTCTAGCGAAACGCAAGGTACAACCTTGGGCGGTGGATCACTCGGCTCGTGGGTCGATGAAGAACGCAACAAATTGCGCGTCGACATGTGAACTGCAGGACCCTGAACATCGACGTTTTGAACGCATATTGCGGCCCGCGGATTGTTTTCCCCGGGGTACGCCTGTCTGAGGTCGGTCGTTAGTACTGGAGCCTACGGCTTCGATGTTGGGGTTAACCGGCTTACACCCGCCGAAACTCGTCGCTCCGTCGCTTTCGCATTTCAAACGCAGGTCAGGGGGAAGCGGAGGCGGGTCCTGGCGGTTTCCCTAAATGCGTCGTTTAAACCCCGATCGCCCCCGATGAGTTTTTCCGGCTAAGCCAGCTCGCGGTCGGCCGAAGAGTCGACAGGCCGAGGACCGCGGCGCTCCGACAGAGGTGGAGAGCGTGCGAGACCACCTGACGTGAGCGTGAAGGGCGCCCGAGCGGCGACGGGCCAGCCCGGCGGCCGGAAGAGATTCGGAGGAGCGCACCCTGTCGCGTCGAGCCCCGTTCGAGGGCTCCGCAAGTGACGATTACAATGTCTCCCGCGAGGAGAGGGGCGTTCTGGCACGGCGACTTTGCGTGACGGGAACGGCGCCAAGCGGAGCGCGCGATGCGCTCCGACGCGACTATCGGCGACGGCGCGCGTAGGCGCGCCGCCGACCGCGCAAGCGAGTGCGCCGAGCTCGGCGGGCGCGCCGCAGCCCCGCCAGATGCGCGGGTTCCTTCGCGCTCGGGCGCAGGAGGACAGGCGCGGACCCTCGCGGCCGCGCCCGATTTTTACATATCATTTACGACCTCAGCTCAGGCGTGAGTACCCCCTAAATTTAAGCATATTAATAAGGAGGAAAAAAACTAACCAGGATTCCCTTAGTAGCGGCGAGTGAACGGGAGAAGCCCAGCACCGAATCTCCCCGGGCCCATCGGTCGGCAGAAATGTGGTGTTAGGGCGGCCGTTACCCGGCGCGCGCTGGCTCGTTCAAGTCTCTTGAAAGGGGCCACGGCCCGCAGAGGTGCCAGGCCCGTAGTGGACGACGTGCGCGCCCGGAGGCTCGTCTCCTCAGAGTCGGTTGCTTGAGATCGCAGCCTAAGCAGGTGGTAAACTCCATCTAAGGCTAAATACAACCACGAGACCGATGGCGAACAAGTACCGTGAGGAAAGTTGAAAGAACTTTGAAGAGAGTTCAAGAGTACGTGAAACCGCCCAGGGAAACGGAAGGTAATCAGGCAAACTAGGCCGGGAAACTCATCACCGCTCGCGTGCACCTCGAGCTACCCGACCGCTGCGCGGCCGCAGACTAGCTTCGCTATCTCGTCGGTCTCCGCAGAGCCCGGTCAGGCGAATCCTGCTCTGAGCGGAAACGGAACCCTCGCGAGTCTGTTCGAGGCGGTGTGCACTTTTCCTTCGCCATGGTGCGTCGCGATCCGTTGGTCGGCGGCCCAAGGCCCGG
>CAXIVR010000731.1:0-16735 GCA_964035755.1 Teleogryllus oceanicus
TAACAATCAATCAATCCAGCCACGGAAGAACACACGGAGAAGTAGGCCCAAAAGAAAATCCTGTTTGGACTGATGTACCAATTAAACAAAAAATAGAAGGCAAAACAATAAAGGCACTGAAAGAAATGAAGCTTTATTTGAAAAAACATAAATGAGGCAAATAAGTAAAAAAAGCGAAAGAGAAATTACAGTTCCGATTCAAATTGTAGAAGAATTGGAATTAGATCACTTGTATTCAATCAGAAGCGGATTTGACTGATTTTGTAGGTTCAGGTTATAAAAGTCCGGGTGTCGGTTCTTTAAATTCAGTGAAAATTTTGTCCAAGAAAATTGTATAATATTTTGTAGCAGAAATAGTCGCAGTTCATTAAGATTCTTTTGATGTTAAATATCTGAAAAATGGAATTCTTAGAAACTTACAAAATTATAAATAATTTTGTGTTCAAAGATGTAAATTTTAAGCTTTCCAACCCCCACAGTTCGTGATGGTTCTGATCCCTTCTTCCCCATCCCCCCAAAAAAAACTCGCTCTGGGTTAAACCTCTCAATTTAATGTTGAAGTTATATTCATTTATCAAACTTTAATTTTATTTCAGACACTGAGAAAGTCAGGCAGTTGAAAGTAATTGTTTTCATACGAATAAGACTACTCTAGGACAAGTTATATTCTGTTATTCTGTATTTTACTTAAACGTTTGTAAGTAAATGTAAATATCAAGATTCATTCTATCTGAATTTCACCTCTTTATAAAATTGTATTCTAATTGTAATATATTGTAATCTCACATACATAAACACAAGGTACAAGGTAGTACATCGTCTGTGGCGAACAATGAATATGACAAGTTTACTGATGAATGTATATGGAGATTTTCACATTAATTTTCCAGTCGAATATTTCGAAAAGTGCAGTTTCTCAAGTTAATTAATTCTTTCAGTTTATATATTATAATAAATGTACATACATTCTATACAGTCCACAGATAATTCAAAGAAGGCAATTGATTAAATCATAATTAACAAAACCATAACTAGATATGAAATTGCAACCAAAGAATTAGGATACAATGACAACAATGTACACATTTTTCAAGTACACGAAATGCGAACACAGATACATTAAATAATACACGTATATGTATAGTTTTTACTAAAAGTATAATAAAATTATTCATAGACTACTTGCTACAGGAATCATGGAATGCTGTCAACAATCCTGATCATACCAATGACAAATATTATTAATTTTTTCGAGACTTTGCTTTCAATTTAATAGGTGCTTTCCTCTATAAATGGAAAGATGAAACCAATATTAGGATAACACATTACGGTATATATCTCGTACAATTTGCAATAATAATTTTATGAAGCCATTTGCAATGACAATATTTATTATTATTATTATTATTATTATTATTATTATTATTATTTGTTGTTGTTATTGTTATTATTATTATTATTATTATTATTAACTACAACAATAATCCTCTAATAATAATAATTTCATATATTTACATTATCTACCTATCCCAGATACCGAGGTCATTTAATTCGATCGAATTTCCGGGAGGTTAACGAACTCTTTAGAATGTTTTCCATTAGTATATATTACATTCTTCATTCATTTATTGTGCTGATTCTTGAGACTTCAGCAGATATTGAAAGAAACGTAAAATCACGTAGAAATAAAGGGCGTAGGAGGACTGACCGAAATTCATGATGTAGGAAGCAATGGCATTCAGAGAGAGCATCTTTTTATAAATGAATATGACTAAAGAACGTTTACCCTATGCTTGAGTCACCTTAAGGGGCGCCAGCATAATAACAATAAGAAGCCCGTAAATAATATTGAAGCATTGAACATAAGATAAAAATAATATTTAAATAAATTAATGTAAATTTTCAACTTTTGCAATTTAAATATTTAATGTTAAAACAATGCATGTTTATAGACAATTAATACATAACTTTGTTTAGAAAAGTATTGAGTACTCCTATCAAGCAGAGATCCCAAACACGTTCTTTAGCTTATGAATGCATAGTATGCTTATGAATCCACCCCCTCGTTTCGAAACTAAAACAAATAGCTCTCTTATCTAAACACACCCTCTTGTGGCAGAATATGTGCTCAACTCTTGCACCAGGAGAACGAGATGCATCACTTTCATCTAGAGATGAACTACTTTCATGTTGTGCCATCTTGTAGACATTGTGTCATTAATTTCTGTCTCAAAAAATGGTTCCCTTTCAATTCAGAAATATCGTTTTCTTTGTTTCTTTATTCTTCCTGACTTTTAAATTTCATTGAGATAATAAAGTCTGAGAACATTTCGTCATACATTTTCTTACTTTTCGTGGATTTGCATTGTCTAGGAAAGGGATGGAATTAAGCAGGTCTTTTCTTGGACTTCTGGATTTCATATAGATAATAGACTGAGAATATTCATTGGTTATGTTTTCCCTTTTTATACTTGGGTTTGCAATGTCAAGGAAAGAGGAAATTAATATAACAACATATTAAGTTAATATTGTATTTCATGCTATTTACAAACGTTAGAAATGCAAATAAATAAAATAAATATAATATGGTGATGGTGATAAATACACAAAAATCTCAACATGGTTTTAAAAATGACACAAAATCGCGTGCAATTAATGGTTTGTTGTTGCATAGGATGCGCGATGTATGGTGCGAAAGGATCCTGCGTCAGCATAGTATGAATGCTTGCAGCGCAGTTCGGTGGGTTCCAGCCTCGTCCCGTGAGGAACGGCGTCGACTAGACGGCTGGCGAGGACAACGATTCAGCGCATTAAAGGTGGCGTAGTGTGGATGCCTCGCGTCAACGACCTGACACCAGCCGCTTCTGGAAACACAAATACAGGGCTCGTTAGAGCACACGGGTAATGAACGAAATTCATTACGACATACATTGCTGTGCTACCGAAAAGAGCGCACTTGAATGTGTGTATGTAGTATGTAGATACATATACCACACATTTATTTATTTATTTATTTGTTTATTTGTTTATTTATTTATTTATTTAGTTTAAAACAGTTAAAAACTGTATGTGACGTATGGGAGAAAATCGATTTATCATTGGGATATTAATCATTGCTATTTATATCATAGGTATACATCGCATATACTATATGAAAAAAAATATCACAATAGCATATAAATATCACACATAAATATAATTGTACGATAAGATCATTGTAGGATATCTGATACATCGGGATGTGAGATAGATGGAGTCATCTTGGAAAAGTAAATATAAGTATAGTATGAACAATCCAATAAAATTGTTGATTACGAATACGTTTATTTACTAACTAAAACTAGTGGTCGTTATATTGTAATCGTAGGGTGATGCTGACAAAATTTTGCACTTTCACAATTTTTGAAAACTCAGGGATTTCAACAATGAGAACCGGGCCATTATTTTAAACGTTCTTTACGCTATCCGAGGATAAGTTTAATAAAACATTTGGAGCCATTTTGAGAAAATGTTCATAATGTTGAGGCTTGATGAAAAGTATCTCCCAAAAATCAAAATATCCATTTCAAGCTCGCAGGGCCTCTAGTTCGTTTCAGATTAATTACGGAATACAATGTTGGAGAAAATCGTCTGAACAGTTTAGAACTAGCGTTTGAACACGGACGGACGAAAGGACGGAGAGACGTGCAGACGGACAAGACGTTTTGCCGTCAATCGAATTTTCGGTATCAAGGACCCACAATACACTAATTTTGACTACAGAATGTGATAGAGGAACTACTATAGAGGTGATGACTACAGAATGTGACTACAGATGTGATTTGCATATCGGATGAGATTTATCGATTTTTCGTTACTATGCCCGGCAATCAGAGTTTTTCTGATGAAAACCGCCCATTTCAGCGCAGACCTTCTTTCATACAAAATAAGGCAAGAAATAAAATCGACTAGAAAGAAAGAAGGTTTAATTTATCAATAAAAACTGAATATGGTGTACTCAAAAGCAAAATATTCATCATGGTTTCCATTTTTACAATTTACTGAGCTACGTGTTCTACATGCCAACGAAAATCAGTGTACCATATCAAAACCGTGAAAAAATAATTTTGATAAAAGTTGACATCTGCCCACGATCTTAACGTTTCTAACCATGCAACCAATCCTAAAGTTGCTACCATGTTGTTTTCCGGTCTGGGTTTCTTTTTCCCGATATTTTCTTGGTATCATTTATACTGTTTACCCTTGTCAGATCCTAATCCATCTCCTTACGTCGCCGTCGCTATCACAGTACCGTACGTGATAATATTCGCCCACCCACTGTCGAAGTTGTACGTTAGAAGACACATTCCTACCGCAGACTCGGTAACTCACAGTAAATGACATTGTAGAGTGCGTACTAGGACGGTACGGCACGGACGTATGGTACGGCCGACGCATTTTTATGCAGGTTGCTGGCACTTGGCCGCGAAGGTACGGACAGACAGGACGGACACGTCGGAGAGTGTCAGAGTCAATTTTGCCTTTGTTCCGCTCCTTGTATTCTGCGCGACGGCTTTTAAGTAAAGTAAAAGCAAAAGTTTGGGTTCCTTTTAAATAGCAACAGAAGAAAATGAGCCAAAGTGGCGAAGAAAGCCCGAATTCTGTGTTCAGAATGGAAACAGAAGGAGAATGACGAAACGGGAATATCACTTGTTATATCCACACCTAGATGAAAATCAAAGCAACTACATGGAAACAACATAAATGACTGTGTGTGGGGACAACCCTTTGCTTTTATACAAATTATATTAATGTGTAGCAGAAGTACATTTGAAATAAATGTAAAAAGTACTCCTGCAAATGTAAAAGAAGAGTAGGAGGAGAAAATGGAGGAAAAGTAGAGACAAGCAGAAGGAAAAGGCGAAGAAAATAAAGGAAGAAGGCGAAGAGCAAGAAGGAGAAAATGGAGAAAAGAAGAGACAAGAAGAGGAAAGGCGAAGAAAAGAAAGGAAGAAAGGGGAAGAACAGAAGGAGAAAATGAAGGAAGAGAAGGGGACAAGAAGAAGGAAAAGGAGGAGAAAGAAAAGGAAGAAAGTGAAAAAAAAGAAGCGGGTTTGTATCCTTCCGGGCCGCCTCTTACCTGCGGGGCGAAGTCTTCCCGTGCCAGCCTTCTGCGCGCCGGCTGCCGAGTGCGTGCTGTCGGCAAAGCGCGACCGCATTCGAGCATGCGCCCGCGGCCGGGCAACATCTGGTAGCAGCGAGCATGGTGAGCGTTGGGCAAATCCGCGCGGAAAGGCAGCTGCAATGAATAAATGGCCCGCTGGCCGGAGGCGCTATAGCACGCGGCGCGGAGCAGCCCCCCGTCCTGAGAGGGGACTGGGAGAGGGGCAGGGCAGAGGACACCGGGTGATAAAGGCAACGTGACGTAGTGGACGAAGATTCCGTCGACGGACGGGTGATGGCCGTAGAGTCTGGAAAAATATGTAGCATGGAATGCTGGTTGGTTGTTGTGATTCCCGGCACGTCAACTGAGGTCATTAGTCTCGTGAGTGTAGTGCATGTTCATCGGGAGGTGGTGATAATCTTCCCCACTGGATGGCAAGATCCGGCGCCGACCTACCGTCAGTAGCGGTTTTTCCTCAACCAGGTATCTCCCTCAAACGGGCCACCGCCTCAGCGGGCAAACTCTAAGCTCCCGACCGGTCTCCCGGCATGTGCGGTAGTGTAGTGCATGTTAGTGTGTTTATGGGGCCCTGTTATTAGGGTACTGCTATAGGGCATTCGCCTGGATTGATCAAAGAAACCACGGGAAAACTACCGATCAGAGCAGCCGACATCAGAATTCTCCTCCAGACATCGATTGAATTCGACCTAGCGGACAAATTACTGTCGAAAATCTTACCACTGTCGGGACTCGAACCTGGACGTCCAAGAATATGCAGTGATATCAGTTGATGACTAAGCCACCTCTCCCAGTGCGTGGAACGTCAAATAGTTAGAACCCAAATGAATTGGGCTCGGATAGTTATGCATTAAAATGTAAAATATGTATGTAATTATGAATTTAAAAGTGGTTTATAAGCATTAGCAACGCAGAAAATATTACTATGAAAACTTCATAAAAGTGATGAAATTATAATAATTTATTTTCATCCGTTATATTATCACTGAAGATCTAAGTAACGTATATTCTATCAAAACAATGCAAATAATGACAAACTCACCTGAATTATGGACAGGGAACTGTTGCTGAAGGTCACTATTTTTCATTTCAGTGTATAACAAGCAACATTTTAATGTTTGAAAATAGAAAATTCAGCTACCACAGATGTTATTGACGCATATTTTAAGTTTCCTATTTCTTCAGGACAATGTATCTTCAATCTCTGACAATTTGCTCTCCGTTTACCGGACAAGATAATGGCAATATGTTCTAATGTACAGTAACCTGGATTCTTTTCTACTTCGTAGTTAATTTTCTCCTACAACCTTGCACTTTTTCCAGGGGCAGATTTAAACTCTAATACAGAGAATATCTATTGAATTTATATTTGTTACAAAAGGCACGTCATTTTTTTCGAGTGCTGTGATGGCTATGAAAATACAATTGAATGTGTCTTAATATAAATTAAGGCTCCTTTATTCCATCTCTACATGATTGCAACCTTCGCCTCAACAATGCTCGCTTCATTTTCATTAAGTTCTTTCAATACATTCTCAATAAAGTCAAAATGTTGAAAATCATGTATGGCAACCTCTAACCAGTTTCCCCATCTCGTAATGATTGGTCCAGGAGGAAGTGAATCTTCCGGAACCAATTGTTTAAACAAATTTATTCTGATTGAATGTTTGAGAAAAACCTTTTTAACGCTTGATATTAAAGAGTTAACGGTAGGAAATTTATGCGCACAGTTTCACTCCCGGCGGTGAACTTCATGTACCAAAGAATGTTACATGAATCATTCAATTATAAAGAAGATCTAGCACTCTCCTGCCTTAATCATATACGGGACCACATCCGATATAAACAAAATAACCTTTTTATATTTAATTCCTTCACAACAACAACACTATTGTATTATTGAACCCTTTCGCTATTGTTGTATGATTTTTCGCTGCTATTTCTTCAATGACTGGAAGATGAGCGTTTGAAATTTCATTTTGAGCAAGTGTACTATTACATACAGATCGTTTATTGCATCAGGTGTTTCGTCTAAACCAACCAAATTTGATTGTCTTTAATAGAATCCAAAATGTTTGTACAGTTTTATCATAAAATAATGGAACATACGTTTGCGAAGTGTAGATTCACGTGGAATAGTTTGTTTCGTATGTTTCTAAGAACGCGCATAATTTAGGATGTTCTAACTTATACAGTGGAATGACGGCACAAGTAAAACCCTCACTTAGGTTAGCAACTGGGGCCCGAAGTTAAACTAGTTGTTTTCGTTTGGAGAATTTTCTTTTAGCATAAACTATTTACCACTTTTTAGTGAAACATTTTTTAGTGTTTTGCTGTTTTCAAGTGTTGTGTCACTTGAAACAAGTGAACTACATTACATCTAGCCCCTTGCATTACATCTTACCTTACATTACATCTAAATGCACTTACACATTACATACGCAACACAACGTACACGATACCATCCGTAGTTAGCACACCTTCATTTTCACGCATGTACAAACTGAATTGAGTAGATAATGTTATTTTCACTGGTGGTATTTTGCGAAAAAGCGAGTGCCTTTTTAACCACAATACTACCTACGAATCAAGATTTGTCGAATAAATATCGAGACCGCAAAGTAACACCCGCACTCCACGTCCACACTCAAAACTTAACTGTAATCCAGATGCTATGGTTAGTTTCAAATAGTGTACTTTTTCTGCGGTCCCTACTGCTCGCCCACCGTGGTGCCGAAGAAACAGTTTACACGCCATTACGGTATCGCCGATCAGTCTGATTGCAGAGCCTTTTTCATCCTGGGAAATTTCCAGGCAGAAATTTCAATATCTTACAAAAATTATAATCAGTTCTAATAGTAACCATTGTTACTAACTGTTTTATTATTATTATTATTGTTGTTGTTGTTGTTGTTTTCACTAGTAAAAATTAGTAATCACACCAATAAAGTAATTAATAATTGCATTTTTTGACATTTTCCTGTGAAAATAGCAAAATATGTATCATTCTAACAATATGATGTAAATATTATGCAACTATAAAGACTCCAAAATATGTAATAACATGCACTATAGAAATTGCATTTCTCAGTGGAGAACATTTTTCAGTGGACATATTACAATATGCATATATTTCAATGTAATAGAAAAATGTTGCTATTACATAACTATCGAGCCCTATACATGAATATGGAACGAAACCGATAAGAATATAATTAATGGTATGTAAAAGGGAATGTAAATCAAACTACCCTCTTATTTTCTAATTTAACAACTTAACAATTTAAAATTAAATATTGCTTGACTGCATTACATTTTTTAGCATTTTTCTGCATATTTTATAGCAATGATAGCACTATGAACACTATTTTTACCTCCAGGAATGTAGAATGTTCAATATACTCAATTTTATACTTAGACTACGAATATCACGATAAAACGCTATATCATGTCACCGTTTTTAAATATACTTATCTTAATACCGTAACGTCATATTTTGCTATTAATACAAATACATTTTAATTGCACCTGTAAGATACGTAGAATCAATAGGCATAAAATAAAATATTTGTTCATTGCATCTATACCACTTTCATAAGAAAGCAACAAAATTAGGCTTTCATTTGTTTTTTCTTTTACCTTTCGGCGATTGCATTCTTGCGTCTGGTAGTCGCGCTCAATTACGAGTTAGTGGATGTTTTGATACCAAGTCACGTGCACCTAACATTTCTTACTGCGCATCGTCACCGAAAGGAATTATTTTAGCCCTTACGTTATCGCAAGTATACAAGTCTCGAACTGTTGAGGTTGCCGATTCTGAGTCAGATGGTGTCATGCGGAACTATATTCGCAGTGTAGCGTAAAGTTGTTTGATGTGCCTCAAATACATTACAATATTACAGTTCTGCGGTATTTATAAAGCTAAATTCGACACATGATCTGTATAATTGAATCGGTTCGATAAAATGCAAATCGACAGTGTGTGAAACAACCCGATAACTATGTTACGCTTGTGAAAGATTTACTCACAAACTTCAAAGGAAAAAATATATGAAATTACAAAACTTGCGTTTTAAACTTTGGCTGTCGTATTTGTGATCAGGACAAACCATGGGCTGCTACTAGTGTTGAATCACCTGTACAACGAACCTTAGGTTGTAGTTGTATGAAAAGTCAAATCATTGTCATTCGCAGTGTTGTGGATGATACCAACAAATCATTTTAATGTCTGATATCAATTGACCCAGTAGCTGCAATACAATACTTGTTCATATTGTTTAGGGAAATTTGACCCCATCTCGATCAGGTTTTTCGTCCAGTTTCCCCGTCCATTGAGCAAATGCTGAGATGGCCCTTTTCTTCTTCTGGACATACATGAACTTTAGATCTGTCACGTCTTCTAGAATTCAGTGGAAATACAATTATTCAAATTATCGTTTCTATGTTGTCGCGGCAGGAAGTAATAAACCCAAAATTTATTTTATTTATTTTTGAAAATGTTTTTTATTACATGGGGTTTTTGAAGAAGGGGAGTTTTTTTTTTTTTTTTTTCCCCCTTTCAAAATTCAAAATTTTTTTGTTTATCGGGGGAAAATGGTTTTTATTACATGGGAGTTTTTTTTTCTCCTTTAAAAAATTAAAAACAAAATTTTGTAGTATATGACTTATGTGGGGGATCACAGAATTTTGAAAAGGGCATACAATTCTTTTCCCCATACCCGTCATACGTTTTTAATTTTTTTGACGTAAAATAAATAAATAAATTGACTGTATCTACTTTTCACTTAAAAACAGCATTTAAACTCTTGGACTGTCCTTATCACTGATAAATGAGCTCAGAGAAAAGATTGATTTTTGCGACTGAAAATTGGTCATTTCCAGGATGAAATGAAAATTTAAGAAAGAGACTTCTTATTGCACTTTTATACAATCGGGCACCACTTAGATGGCAAATCTTACAAAACAAAATTCTGCTTCAGCGATAAATCGGATTTGATAATCCAAAGGGTTGTTGATGCGATAAAAACATTAAAAAAAAACATCGTTTTTATATAGACTAAAAACATGCTATTTTCCTAATAAAATTCGAATAATTTATTTTTTTAGAGACTAATTCATTTATTAAAACATAAATGATTTTTTCATTAAAAGGGTATCTTGGGAAAAGAAAAAAAGGCAAATTTTGGTTGAGTTGTGTTCCATATCAGGCCCTTTTAAAAATATGTCAACAAAATAAGAAATTTAATAATTAATATAAAAAAAAAATTAAAACAACTTATATTAAGATAAAATATATGTATTGTGAATTCTTTATAATGTTAAAACTTTTTAAAAGTTAAACAATTTTATTTTAATATAAGTTGTTTTAATTTTGTCTGTTTCTTGTTTCAAGATACCAATTTTAATTAAAAAAGATTTATGTTTTAATAAATGTACTTTTTTGCCTATAAAAAAAAATTATTGAACTTTCTTTAAAGAAAACCAAAAAAACCTAAATAAACAACCTATGTTTCATCTTTACTATTTTTCCCATCCATTTTTTATTGTAGAAAAGGGATGATTTTATTGTTTGGTTCCAGATGTTAGTAGTATGTAAAAAAATTTTCGAATGTAAATACTAAAATTAACAATAAAGAGTGTTTTTTAGGGCCCGGTGGCCGAGATCGCTGAGGCAGTAGTGTCGTAGTGATCTCGGTCCCAAGGGGGGGGGTTCGAGTCCCCCCTCGGGCATGGTTTTTTTGTGTTCGTCCTTTTACCCCTTTATCAATCACCATATCGTTTCATCCACATAGCCATACCGTTAAAAATAGTGGTCCTAATGACCTTAGATGTTGAAGGACCTTTAAAAAAACCAATTAAAAGAAAGTGTTTTGCTATCGTTTTCGTGTTTCCTGTCGATTCAGGCAATGACATGCCAGGCGGTAAAGACTTTCATAACACGAGCAGCTCCCAACTTCTCACATTGCAATGGGAAATTGCAGGTGAAAAAGAGGATGATGAAAACAACGATATTGCTGTGGTTGCTTCACCCTACAACATGCTTAAACTCCTTTTTTTAAAAAAAATTAAAATAAAAAAAATCGATGTATTTGCTAAAAAAATTGATGTGAAGAAAAAATCGAAAGGAAATATCGATTTAATATATCGATGTTTCTGTGGAAAAAAATCGATATTTTAAAAACATTTTCATTTTTTCCCGGATATTGTTTTAAAAACGTCGATATTTTTTTATTTTTATGGGGGATGCCGCGTCCAGGGGACAGGTGCCCCGGGCGCGGCCTCCCCATGCCTGGTAAGTTAAATTCCGACCGCGGGAAACCTACGCTTCCCCAAACGATATTTTTGCCATCCCTAGCAAACATACAAGCGAAAAACGCAGCGCTGATTGTTTTGCAAAATCGTCCCAAAAGGGCCCTTTAAGCCCGTTTCTGCCTGCACTCAAAAACTGCGCAGATGATCTTCTCCCCATACGTCACAAAAGTTTTTCCTGTTTTTTAAATTTAAAAAATACTAAATGCTAATGCCATTCTAGGAATAGCACCCAAAAGAGAGGAGAAATGATAAAAGGGGTATCATCCCTAGTTCCACCAAAACAGCAAGTTATAGTGAAAAGGAAAAAGGACATTCAAAAAAATTTTGGGAACTTGATAAAAAGGGGGGAAAAATGTTTTTTTTAGTCAATTATATATTATTTATTTTTCATTAGTGTTAATTTAATATAAACGTCTGGAGCAAGAATTTTCTCCAAAATATTATGCCGTACGTTAAGGCGAGAAAGTAGACAACAGATTTTTTTAATCATACTTTTAACAAAATTTGTGTATTTCTTGATCACAGTGCCACAAAACATCTTCTGTTAACGTCCTACAATAAGTATTATCAATTTTATTGAAAACCCGGGAAAAGCAGAATTGTCTTTACTTAATTTAGGGGTTTAACATTCCAACAGCTGGGGGTATATTTAGTTTGGTTTTTAAGGTACGGGAATGAAATTTAACTAATTTTTATTTGATGAAGTTTGATTTAATTTTTAAGACATTGAAATAGAATGGGGCGTTTCGACCTTTTTGCACAAGAATTTTGACATTATTTTACGATATTTAAGCAATACAATATGAATATATCCTTTTAGCACAAATATTCTATCACGGGAATCGGAAACTTTTTTCTTTTCCGTTTTAAATATCGAAACTCATTAACAATTTTAATTTTTTAGAAACTGAAATTATTGGGTTTTGATCCGCTGCAAAACATATGTTTGGCCACCCCCAACCCGGGTCGGAGTTTTGATCTTTTTCACAATCTCGTTTGATGAACGAAGAATAAAAAACCCTTTTCCGCCGGGGAAATGAGCCTTTGTTCCTGTTCAAAATGTTGTGCCCCCTGCAAGTTGCAAAAAGGTAGTATCATTTCCGGGAAGGGCAATTTCACCATTAAATAAATATCAAAGAGACAGCGAGATGGACGAAATTGCAAGTATTGTCGCACGTTTTCGGGAACAAAAATGAATTTGAAAACTTTCAATTGAATAATTAATAGCATAGCGTTTTTCGATGGAAAGTATTTTATTTCGATATTAGTCCTGTTTATTAAAAAATTTGTGGCATATAGCAGCAAAAATGCCGCTGAACCAAACTATTTAAATTTTTTTTTAATGTAGCACCCACGGTTTAAGAACAAAAAAAAAATATTCTCGTAAAACTGCAATAAATTAATTTTTTAACAAAAGCACTTCACGAATACGCCCACGTAAGTAAAGTACAACTGTTTTTTATGGGGGGAGAGATGGCTCAGGTCATAAAGGATGTCACTGCAATACTTCACCGGGGAGGCCCTAAGAAGTCTCGACGTGATGGATTTTCGACACTAGCTGCTACAGGTCGAACAGCCGTGTCTCGAAGAAAATCAGCGTTGGTTTCCCGGGAGCAGTATTTAAGAAATGGCCCATGGCCTGCCCGGATTTTTCCTTCCTCTTCCATCCATCTTACTTCCCTCTCTCTCTCTCTCTCTCTCTCTCTCTCTCTCTCCCCCCCTCACACACACACACACACACACACACACACACACACACACACACCCCCCTGCATGCACTCTACTACCACACTTCCCGGGGAGAAGTCGGGACCCAAATTGTCCCGAGGGGGGTGGAGCTCCACAGCGGGAGATACCTGGGGGAAAACCCCGCGCCTCGGGTCGGGGTATCTCACCACCCGGGTTGATGATCACCGCCATCTCCTGAGATAAAACGCCCCCTTTCGGTTCATCACATTAGTGCTAAAGTAATTTCGTGAACCCGAATTTCCCAAGCCATCCGTATTTTTTTTCCAAAAAGGATATTCCCAGTCATCTGGCTCGATTCGGGGAGGGTTTTTAAAAAAACTTTTTTTGAAATTTGGGGTTTTTTACATGAAGGTTTTTTAAAAATTTCTCAAAACTCCCCAAAATTTTTTTTTTTAAATTTTTGTAAGAACCGAAAAAAATCCCTTATAAGATGGCCAAACGCCATATTGGCTATTCTTTTTTTAATTACAGGAAAGTAATTTTTTTTACTTGTCTGTCACGTCATCAATATTTACATTAGCGGAAATTTGTTCAATAGATTTATAAGATTTGGTTTTAAATAATAAAAATTTTTCCCAAAAAACTCCCGTTTTCTTTTAAAAATGAGTCAAATTCTGCATTTTCATAAAACCAAACGCCTTTTTTCTCAAAAAATGGCCCCAAATTTTTTTTCTTTATTTTTTCCAGGGGAGTGCAAATTCATGTTAAAAATTAGGAACGAAAAGGTATTGAATACTTTAAAAAAAAGGATTTTTTCATACTTCTTAAATACCTTTTTTTTTTTTCCCGGGAAATACCTTATAGGACGTTTTAGGGGTTAGAGTCCATAAGGTTATAGGTTTTTTAATAAATAATGTGCTCACACCATCCACAAAGATAAAATAATTTCCCTTTCCCAAGCGAAATGCTTTTTAAATTTAAAAAAAGACTGCACCCTTCCCCACATTAACACCACTCCTATTCACACACCCCCTCCCCTCTCCCTCTCCCCCTCATTCCCCCTCTCCAAAACCTCCCCCCACACACCCATACACTTCCCCCACTCTCACTATACGCTTCCTACTCACACTTTCCACACACCCCCATACCACTCACACACCTCTCTGGGCACCCCTCACACACACTGTCTCACACCTCCTCAGACACACACTCCCCCCCCACACACTCTCTGACACACCCCTCTTACACGCCTCTTACCCACACTTTTACACACCTCCCATTCACACACCCCCTCTCACACCAAAAAGAGAAAGATTTATATCATCTCAATCTCTGAATGGGGCACCATTTTGGGTACCCTCTCAGCTGTCCGCAGTGAGCCGTCTATACCCTTTTTGTCTATGCCCACGCCAAAACAGACCCCCCTCTCTCTCTCTCTCTCTCTCTTGCACGCCATTTTCTTTTCTTTACCTTTTACCCTCTTTTTACACACTGTATTTTTTTGCTATTTTCTCTGACCCCCCTCTCATTTTTTCTTGTCTTTTTCTTTCTCTTTTTCTTTTTTTTTTTTCTCTTTTTATTCGCCCCTCTCTCTCCCCACACACCAAGCACAGACATTCACAAACATTGGCAAAAATTTTAGGGGCCCCTCAAACACTTTCCCCACATTTCAACCCCCCACACTGGAAAAAAATTTATACCGGAGTGTGTCCCGTGCTTTATTTTTCCCCTGAGCGAAACTAAGGATTGGGTCAACTGGATGTCCGTGGTCGAAACGTGACCTCGAAAAGCCACGCGCGGCTGCCCCGCATCTCCTACAAAGTGACAACAGGTTCCGAGAATTCATCAGCAGCGCCGGGAAAGTTACGCGGGGTTTACAAACCGGTGTCAGATTCTAGCGCTTCGTCTTTGCACAACTGAGGGAAGACCATATCCGTTGAACACCTTTTTTTTGAAGTTCACCCGACAAGGATTTAATTTACTAAATGTTTTAAGGGTATCGTAAACTAATGCTACTTTTAAGAAAAGTTATTTTAAAAAACTTTATACATGTTTGAATTCCTAACTCCGTTTGGGCACTTTTTTGTACACCATTATTGTGAATATTTTGTTTCGAAAAACAAAAAAAAGGGATATGTTATTTATTATTTATTTTTTTTCTTTTTGATTCATTTATTCTACATCAAAATAACATTTTTAGAACCTAGTTTGCAATAATTGTAATTGGGTTATTCACGCATGTGTTCGACCTTGTCAAGAAACCTGAACCGCGAAAAACCGGTTTTTTTCACCCTGCGTGTCCTCCGAGTAAATAGACACCCCGCAGAAAAATAGGGGTTAACGGCGGGGGCGTGAGCGGCTGCTCTGATCAATACCTGGCGAAGCGTGGACATTTCTGTACCGGCGGAAACATTCCTTTCGTCAGGACTTCGGGCACGGCAACCGCAAAGGGTTTGTAGTCCCCCGGTAGCATGCATTTTTGGCAGATGGCGATCTTCCCGGGTATATGGGAGATCCGGCCCAAACCCACCGCCGGATAGTGGGGTTTTCCCCAACAAAATGTCCCCTCAGTGGGGGCCCCCCCGCGGACAAACCTGCTCCCCCCAATCTCCGACATTTTGGTACAAGGCATGGGAACAGAGGGGTGTCAGAGTGGGTCATCAGGTGGGGAAAAGAAGAGGAAGGAAACAGGGTCCCAGAAGCCGGTTTTTCGAACGGTTGTTTTTAGTATTTCCGATCAACGAATGGGGGAGTCCCCAAAAAACGGGGCCCTGGGCACGCGCGATGTTTTCCTTCCCTTTATTTTTTATTTTTCGTAAAAAAAAAACTGCTTTTGACGTGCTATGGGGAAAAGGGTTTTGTACATTTTCAAAATTCTGTGATCCCCACACTAAGTCATATACTCTTTAAATTTTGAATTTTGAAAGGAAAACAAAAAAAATCCTGTAATAAAATTATTTTTAAGGAAAAAAACAATAAATTTTGAATTTTCAAAGGGGGAAAAAACCCCCCTGTAATAAAATCTATTTTCAAAGATAAATAAGCAAAAAATTTGGGCCCTTTTTACTTCCTGCCGCGACAACATGGGAAAAGATAATTTTAATAATTGTATTTCCACAATTCTAGAAAACGTCACAGATACTGAAGTAACATTTATGTCCAGAAACAAAAAAAAGGGCCATCTCAGCGATTTGCTCAATGGAGCAGGGGAAAAGGACGGAAAAACTGATCGAGATGGGGGGCATTTACCCGACGCTGTAGTACAAAGTTTTACAGGTTGTTTATACTCATTTATACAGTCCAAATGGTAAATAATTAAAGATCATTGTTAAAAAATGTTACTTTTCTTGTGATGCCGTATAGTCCAATTGTATAGAAACAGAGCAGCAGATACGTTTTACATGGGGTTTAAACTTTCTATTTAATTTAATCGTTTAATGTCATCGGGAAAGTGTTGAAAATAATGAACATGTAATTTATGTGGATTTTTTTTTGTTCAGTGTTGATACTTACCTGATGAATAGATTTCTACGTCGAGAATTATAGTAATAGACCGACATTTTCTGAAAAATA
>CAXIVR010000734.1:0-66266 GCA_964035755.1 Teleogryllus oceanicus
GCAACCCAGTTAAAATATCCTACGATTTGAGCAAGACCTTGCAATTCATTTTTAAAGAGATGATTTTCCATTTACCACATTTCAGAAGAAATTATATTTTGTGCAACATGACTTGGGATGATAGAGAATTAACGCTGTCCTACAGCATGTAAAACTTCAACATTTTAATTTTTTTTAATTATGCATTTTTTCAATTTCATTTCAATTATTCGTATTTAGTCAGAAAATTGGGGGTTTAAGTGTGTTCATTATATGTTACGTTGTTTTGTTTACTGAAACACTCGTGTTTTAAAATTAACAATAGCGGAAAAATTAAAAGAAAATCAATTCGTTTCGAAATTTGTGTTTTTATTTTTGCATTGGCAAGGTAGTAGAACTATCCATTTCATTAGGAATGGTATTTTGGGTAAACACAGGGATAATCTGTTTAATTGATGGTATAATATTTTCCCTTAATGAAATGTAGATTTTAATAAAATGATCTTTAACGAAATTATTAGAAAGCAACAAATGCACGAAAATATACTCGGCGTGCCTATGAACAAAATCACGGTAGGTAAAGGAAAAAATTCTATGTATTTTATCGAAAGTGTAATGAGGTTTTTACAATCTAATTCAAACCAAAATTTTCCCTAGTGGCAATAGAATGTTCTTAATAAATTTTAATATGACTTTGTTTTTTTTTTAAAGTATTGTTGTATTAGTGTTATTATTGTTTTATTGTTAATTTTATAGAATATATGTTATAATTAACATATTATATCATTATTAATAACATAAATGCCCAATTTTATTATAATAAATTTAAAAATTCAAAAAAGTACTTAACATTTATACAAACTCGAATGATGTTTAGATCCATATCTTAAGTTGTTTTGATGTCGAAATTCATTCGAACGTAAATAATGTTTGAGATAAAGGAAAAACCCAAATTATTCAACTCACTCCCAATGGTCTTCTAATGGCAATGATTATCATAAGATATATAAAGCACAAATACACTGCATTATAATAGAGATAATTGTAAACCCGATAGACATAGTACGAAGTAATTCCAACCATACAATACCAATCGGCGGACTATATGGTACTAAACAGAACGACATTCCTGAAGTCAATCGGGCCAAATCTCCAGGGTTCCCGTCTTGGACTAAAGCCCACGTGCCCCACCACCCCCATCCGTTCCCTTTGCTCTTTCCCCCCCGGGGAGGGTTTGAACGAGGCTTCTCCCCGCTTCTGGAGGGGGGCGGGGGCGGGTCGAGGGCTGGCCGGGATGCCCGCGGGGGCGGCGGCGGAGGGGAGATGGCAAGGCCCTCCCGGGGACCCCGGGGGGCCCTCTTCCGCCCCGCCCCGCCCCGCCCCGCCCGCCCCGCCATTGTCCGTCCGTGTCGCGGTCGGTCGCTAAGCCGGTGGGCCGTGCCGGGAACACGCGCATGGCCAATGCCCCGTTGTCCCTGCTGTTCCACGCTTGAACGGACCGATCCCCCATTATGGTGGCGTGAAATGCTACCGCCGTTTGAAGGAATGGAAAACGGCCAGGGGCGGGGCTCTATACTGCAGCGTCTGTCTCAGCGTCTGAAGGAGCCTCTTGTCTGCAGCTGATAATGCGGCACGATTTGATTTTGTTTCTGTAATATGCATGAGTTACCGGATGGCACCTTTCACGAATTTAGTTTATTATATTATGGTTATAAAACTAAAATGTCTTATCAGTAATAATTAATGCCCAAAATGGGAATATATCTCATTAGGTGCATGGAATGGACTTTTATTTTTTTTCCCGTAATGAGGTAGTATATTTTGAACTACAAATGACGAATGTATAAACCTAAGTAATTTAAATGTACTTTTGAGAAAACTATCATTGTATGACATGAAAATTAGACATTTAATATACAATTAATTAAATTGTAAATATAATTTATTCTCGATGGAGATCTTTTTTAAGTTAATTCACAGACAGGTTAGCATATAGTCTTTGATTTCGGGCCACGAGTTTCAAATTTTGTATTCTAACAACTCAAACATAAGTTTTGCATTACACTCTCCCAAAATTTGATACAATGCGTTGCAGATTATTGCAGACATGAATTGAAATTGGATGAAACTGAAATTTAAGTTTGTGTAATAAATGTTACTTTCCAGAGCGTTTTTTTTATTATCTCACGGCTTTAAATAACTTTCAAAGCTACATATAATTTTTAAACATTGTTTAATTCTGCCCTCTTCCCTAAAAGGAAAGATAGTTCGTTGGTTTGAGTCTCTTCGCGAATGTTTCATATGCTTTAAACACTAGCGTTTTGATGTAAAAAAAGCCTACATGTCAAAGTTTAAAAGCCCCCCTCTAGACTTACATTTTCCTCCGGGTAAAACTTTTGCCTCTACGTTTGACGTCGACTCCCCGACAACCGTCGAAACCTAACCCCATGAAAGTTTCCAATTTTTGTTGATCAAAATCTGTTTGAAAGTTTATAATTAATACCGCCTGGGAGCGGATGTATCTGAGTCTGCAACAATCCTTTGCAACGGCACGAAATGTAGCTCTATAATCTAGAACGTTCTTTTTCTCTCTTCAAAACCGTGATCCCCGCATGAAAAATATAATGGTCTATTAATTGTAGGGAAATAATTTTAAAATGAAAATTGGTGTCTTGTAAGCTAACAAATTCACGTAAACGAGTTTTTTTTTCAAAATGCTTGTCATGCATGATATTTGTTGCAACAGTAATGGGAAGTAAGACAGAAATTGTATCTAGCGCAAAAGATACGCTTTATCGTATTATTTAACTTAACTACTCCCAGTTTTTCGAATTTTTCTCAGGTTGAACGAAAGCCAATCTAATGGTACCAAATATCAAAAAATAATATAGTAAATGTTTTCATATTATTAACGAAACGATATTCATATTATGAAACATATAATGAAATATTTAAATAAAAACATAGAAACATTTATTAACAATGTTAATAAATATGAAAAGCGTGAATACAAAAATTGTCGTTATATTGTGAATGTTATTGACCGATATAGAACAAATAACGGACGCCATTTCAGTTTTTAAACCGAGGCGATGTCCAAAGCCATGATTTCGATATCAGCCAAAGTCGCTCAGAATTTTTTTAATACCATCTTCATTCAATAAAACATTAAACATCTTGACTTTGAATGAATACTACGCCATCTTCACCTACAACACTTTTTTTCTTCTTTTTGGCAGTGGACAACTTAAAAGCTTTAATAGACGTTACCTTTACCCGAGATTTCGTTCCTCGGTTTCGTTGTGTTCTGTTGTTACACAGTACAATATTGAATATTTTGAATTCCCTTGTTTGTAAAATGGGAATTTCAGTAAAAAGCAAGTACTAATGGATCAGGAAAGCGTCATTGGGCGTATACTGCGTAACGCGTATTTTCGAAACATCTTGAATCAGGGTAAACGGTGACTTGTGGCGTACAATGTGGGACAACCCAATAAGAGTAACTTTAGGCGGTAAACAATTGGTAAAGAATGAATGTTTGGCTTTTTTCCCTATTTTCGCGTACGATAATAGAATTCATAAGATCCAAAGATTTTCTTCCCGGAGAATAAAGGATAAAGAGCAATAAGTCAATGCAAACATTAGGACTTGTCCTCAAAGTAATTTTGGCATAATAAAAATACAAAACTAATATTTCAACGTTTTTCCCAAAAATTCATCATCGAACAGGTTTACGATTATTTTCTGCTCCTTTTGAAGTTCAATAACAATCGTTGTCTTCCAGACAAGCACACACGTGTCAAGGAGGACATAAATGTAACTTCATTTTCGTAGTCTTCTAGAATTTTAATTATCGTCATGTTGTCGCCAAGGAAGTATTATTCCGAAGAACAACATGGATAACAGCCACAATTTATTGCCTTTTATCCTTGGAAAATAGATTTATTACATGGGCGTCTTTTCTAAATGTAAGTAGTATATGACTTAGTGTAGGGAATTTTGAAAATGTGCACACAATTCACTTTTTCCCATAGACGTCATACGCCGTTTTTTAACTTTTTTCACGTAAAATAAATAAATAAATATAGGAATTTGGCCTCCGAACGCCGATAAAGCTGCGCACTGCGCGGTGACTTTCGCGTGGGTGTCTGCAGAGTTGCGCCCTCTCACCCCACCCCGGCGCCTTCGCGACTCGACTTTCTCTCTCCGCGGTTAATGAAAAAGCGTGCAAATTACACGTGTGCACGCAACGAATTACCTCTACCCTTATTATTAAAGTACGTTCTTAATTGTTTTAATTATTCTTAATTATATTCAGCGTCCCTGCGCCGCGGCGCGACGGCAGCTGCTCCAAGGCGGTCCGTGGATCGCAGGCGCCTTGCAGCTGCGCGGCCGTGAGCACGCGTGAGTTTGGTTTAGGGTGCGGACGCCGCGGAGAGGAGGGGCTTCCAGCGGCCGCTTGGCAGCGCGTGGCGCGGGCGCGAAAGAGATCTTGTTGCGTCAGGCTGCGTGCGCGTCTCAGGCCCTTCCTCGCCCCGACTTGCAGTCGTCGCGCGTCGAGAGGAAGCGAGGGGAGAAGACCGAGGGAGTGGGGTGGCGGGTTGAGACGTAGCGGAGGTACGCGGTGAGACCGTAGCGGCAGCTCGTGCGTCAACTGATGTCATGCAGCGCCTCCGACCGGGAGGTCGTAGGTTCGAGTCCTGACGGCGGTAGGAGTTTGAACACTCAGCTTTTCAGCTCCGTCGCTGTCAGGAGGAGATCCAGCGGCCGGCTGCTCTCATCGGTAGTTTACCGTGGTTTCTCCGATCAACACCAGGCGAATGCCGGAGCAGTACCTGCCAAGTGGGCCACGGACGCGCGCGATCTGTCCTTCCTCTTCCTTGTCCTATCGCTCTCCTACACACGCACCTACCTAACATGCACCACACTATCACATATTCGAGGAGACCGGTCGGGAGCTTAGAGCTTGTCCTGGCTGGGGCGGTGTCCGCTGGCTGCGAGAGTCCTGGTTAGGAAACCCCACTAGTCGACGGTAGGCCGGCGCCGGATCTCGCCATCCACCCGGGTAGATCACCGTCATCTCCCGAGAAAAAAATGCATTACTCTAGCGGACTAATGACCGAAGCAGTTGACGCGCCCGGAAACACGAAAATCAATCAATCAAGCTACGCGGTGAGGTAGGGACGGGGGAAGTAGGGAAAGGGCGTGAGGACGCTTTAGCGTGTGATTGTTTGATTCATGGAGTGCGCATAGTTCCACTAAATGTAGTGCGTGTTCTTTCTCGGGAGGTGGCGGCCTTCCCCCCTGCTTCCAGAACCTGAGTTCTGGCGGCGACGAACCGTGGGCTTGAGAAAATTTCCCCTCAGGTTTTTCCACCAGAAGGTTTCCCGCCCACCCGGGGACAACTTTAGCTCTCACTGGTCTCTTAACATATTCTGGAAAAGTTAAGTTCATTTGTGTGTAAGAGGAGAGAGGGAAAAAGGAAGAAGTAGGAAAGATCGCGCCCGATTCGTGGTACGCTTGTAAGTACTTTGCTCGGGCATTCGTCTGATAATGATTGCCCGGAAAACCCCGGATAGAGCAACCGACGAATAGAATTCTCCTCCACACTTCTTTTGTGGGTCTAGTGCCAAAAATCAGTCATTTGGAACTCGAACCTCAAATTCTCTATTATAGAAGATGCAGTGGCAAAAGTTGTTCCATGAGCGGACATTGGGCACGGATTCTGTGACTGTGGGAGAGGGGCCCATTGGATCTTTATCCGGAAGTGGAGTCGGGGTGGAGAAGAGAAAAGGAGGGGATGGGCGGTTTGAGAAGGGAAGTGGATGCGTGAGGTGGACGCGTTGGGAATGGGGGAAAGGAATAGGGTGGGGTGGGAGACGGAAGAGGGTGCGTTACAACGTGGAGGTTTACTGGAGGTTGGACGGGTGGCAAGGGAATGCGCTGAGGAGGGGAGTGAATCAGGGTGGGGGGGGTGGGGGAGGGGACGCCTGAGAACGGAGATGGAGTGAGGGTAGGCGCTTGTAGGAGGCTTGAGCAATGAACTCGGAGGATGGAAGGGGAAGGGAGGGGATGGAATGGCTGGAGGAGGCGGGCCAGGGGTGGTGCTGTTTTAGCACTGTTCGTTAACGCGGGCGTCTTCATTTGCAGACCTTGTTCATCCTCTTTAGTCCCTGCTCAGCTGTTGCGTTGATAGAATTTTCGAGAATGCTCCGAGTTAATTGGGGGGTACCGGCGCGGTTTTTGGGGAAAAGACAACTTTCGAGAATTACTCGAAAGGGTTATGCATAAACTTAGGAGAATGGATTACGTCTTCTTCGTCTTTTTTGCTTGTCCCATTACGCATTTGGTTGTACGAGTTTTGTTCATCGGAAATATTGACAAACATTCATTAGTCTGACCCCTATTGTGAAATCTGTTGACCTAATTAAATTTAAATTTGAAAATCTAATTGCTGACTAGTTTTGAAGAACTACACATGGCATTGTAATAACCGTTTACACTGTTTTCTCAACGTTATTAAATCAATGTTTGCATTAGCAATTAACATGAGTACCTCATAACATGTGATTGTGAAGTCGCAGAATTAATTTTTAATTCTTACTTACTAATCTTTAATTGCATGTTTGCCTTTTCACAGCTCCGTGAAACAGTGATATTTACAATTGACGTAATTTTCTAATGAGATATTTAGTAAACCTTCATAATATACAGTACATGTACCCTCGCTTGCACAAAAAATGGGCGATGTCCTGAGCCGAACTTTACAGATTTTTTCCGACCCTGCCGCCCTTCGATCGGGGCTGACCAATCCGCTTTAGCTTCATTTCAGGAGAGCGGGACTATTCATCTTGAACATTACAAAATGGCGGTGATCGCGAGTTATATTATAGTAAATATTTGAATATAAATATTAAATCAATAAAGTTTTACATAAATTTTGTATATACATTTAATTACATAAATAAAGTCATGCAATTTCCAGAAAAACCATATTTTAAAACTGTTATAAAACGTGTTTTAGGCAAAAAATAACATGGAAACGAGAAATTAAGCCCGTTCACATTTCGTGTTTATTATTGTAATATTTAATATAAAATGCAAATAATTTATTGTATGCAATTTCTAACCTAGTTATTTTATTAGAAAACTAATAACTTAAAAAATCGTTTTATAGTCGTTGCAAAAACACGTCCCCGAGATAGCAGCTTTCAGTTGTGAAATACTTCATCATCAATTTCTCAGATGACCGAATTAAAAAATACTATATGGTCCCGAACATTAATATTGTAATAAAATAGTTTTGATATGTAAAATACTAAATAAAGTAAAAGTGTTTAAAGTTCATTTAGCCACAATGCAAGTTTTCTACTACAGACATTATGATTGATAGGTGCATCTGTAATCAAATGAATGATATTTGATCTTTTTTTTTGGGGGATCACAATTAATTACTTCTTCAATATAACGTTAGGGTGATTGCATTTACAGGGAGTTCTTTACCAACTATTAAAAATCATATGTGATACCTAGTTTTTGGGAGGATTTTTGCTTAAAATCAAAAACAAGACTCTGATATAACATTTTTATATCTTAATGTTTGCAAAGGTAGAAACACCAGCTTTTGTCTATTGCGTGAACTTTGGAGGAACACTCACACACACACACACACACACACACACACATCAATATATGATTTACTTTAAATTTATGTATGATTTCAACCCAACCCATGAAATTAATATATTATATTATTATAGCAATTATATTTTACGTTACGTTATTTTATTTTCAAAGGAGAGAAACAACACAAAGTTTTTACACGTCATGGGAATGCACCCATTTCTTCTAGATAAAGACCTAGAAACACTGTTTTCGCTAATCCATTAAGAATCACTAAATTCTCATGTCATCAATTATTTCAAAATTGTAATTGTTAATAATGTTTCAAAATTTTGTCAAACTTCGGAAATCTGTATCACGATAATCGTTCGAAAATGAATAGATATCCCTCTTTTTAAATATTGTTGCAAAATAGAATTTTTCTTTTTTCATACATTTTACATTTTAAAAAAATTGCCAATTTATTGGATATGTATTCACTAACCCTCTGTAATATTGCACTGCATATTTATAATTTTTAATGAATTGTTAATAAATATTTAAACAAAAAAAACAATTAATTATTTTTTGATTTGGGAAACATTTCATTCGAGTTATACATATTTATAAAGTAATTTAATTAAAGTACTATAATATGAATTAAGGTTAATTTTTAAAATTATATCTAAAATATTTATTATTGTTGAAACGGACTGTACTGTATTATAATGTAACCTTTTTGTACTGCCTATTGAATGATAGTTTGTGTTCGTATACAGTATTTTCTCACGCAAAGACGATTTTACAAAAGAAAATCTAAAATAATAACACAATGCCCTTTCAAATTCATAATTCATTCACATTTAGTCGCACTTTTTCGACCACTTCGACCACTTTTGCGACCACTTTAATGCAAGGTCGGAAGAAGAAAAATCTGCGCTATAGCTGTTGGGTTCGAAACCCAAATTTCAGGGTCACCATTGCGTTCCTTTTACAAGTGTTAGGATTCCGAAGTGATACTAAATTTTTCACCATTAATTTGAGAATACATGTTGCCCAGGGAGAGAAATGATGAACAAATGTCTGGAGTTTTAAAAATCTGCCTTTGGAATACTGCATTAGAAGTCCTACTAGCTATTGTAATTATATTTTCTGTCATTCGTCGATAAAATGCTTCACTTTCCTGTGAATATGTTATCGCAGCTAAAGCAGAAAGATTTCTAGGCAAAAGGGACCACATTTTTAAATTTTGGAATTGACACTATTCATTGGTGCAACATACAAGAAATGTGAATTTACTATTTGTTATAGTTTTCTTTTTTACTTCAGCCCCGTAAATTTTCGAAAACATAATTCAATAATCTCTTTTACCTAAATACTACATTTACATTTCGACCTATAAATTCGAAGAATAGTTGTTCCATTGAAAAAGCGATCATGCCGATAATTAGACAAAAGTTTAAAATTATAAATATCAAATACAGTAATATCTGACATTTGTTATCTAAAGGACTTCACTCAAAATAATCCAATTTTTTTGCTTTCATTAATTTTTTCAAATAAGGAACTAACTTTGCTTTTGGTTTGGAATTCCGGAAAGATCCTGTTAGCCGCTTACTTGTGCCAGCACATAATAAACAAGGCTTCTTCATCCAGTTTTTCCACTTCGTTTAGGTAATTATTATTAATTTTTAAGCGAGTTTTTTAAGTTCTAATGATCGTTTCGCACTCTCCCGCTAATGTTTTATTCCATCAGGCATCTTCCTCTATCCTTGTGCTCGTCATTGTCGAATCGATGACGACAAGTTTTCCCTTGGCCTTCCTCGTTTTCTTTCGAAAGGATCCACTCAAAAATAATTTTTGATATTCTGTCGGGAATGCATTCTCATTAGATAGCTATACCATTGGAGTTGTTTTGATTTTAAATTTCGACCCTTGTCTCTCAATTTTTCATATCTGTCTAATCTCTTCGTTTGGTATTCTATCAAACAGTATCCTGACAACATCGTCTCCAAAAATTCATTTTCATGGCATTTAACCCAGAGTTTATTGCATCATTTTAACTAAATTTCTGATCCATACGTAACAAGCTTCTACCATTGTCTTGTATATTTGTCTCAGTTTTTTTCGAATATTCTTATATCATAAAAAATGAAGTCTACTAATAATCGGCCTTTCCTTGTTTATTTTTCAATAAAGTCATTATTATTAGATCCACCTACTAATAGTCACTCTAAGATCTTTAAATTCTTCACTACTCGAAATATACCTATTTCTGTTCTATATCATATCGATATTTCCCTACAACCATGTATCTTGATTTTTTCATTATTTATTTTAAATTTCATTTTTATGTTTGTATTAATTACTGGATTAAATATTACAGATACAAACAAATTATTATCTCTACTTATTTCTCAAGTGACCCCTGACCCCAAAAGCGGGAAATCGCTTATGTATGAAGTCAAAAGCTATGCACCGTTCTCAAGTTTTAAACGATAACCACCAACTTTTGTAGTTATTTGGATATGGACTAAACAAACCTTTCAACATTTTGTTTTAACCTGTCTGCATGGCTTATTGGGTGTCTCCTAAAATAATGTACAAATGTTCAACGTCAAGTTAAGGTTTAAATTATTTTTTTCTGATGAAATATTATTATCTAAATAAAAGATCTTCATCTTCATCTTCATTACTAGTTTACCACGAGTTCATTAAGAAAATAAATGTATATTTTCTAGGATCAAGAGAGGGTCATGACCTAATTCTTTTTTTTTTGGATCCGCGGTTGGAGAGTTTTGTAGAATAGTTGTAGAATACTCTTGAATGAATGATTGAGAAGAATATTTAATTATAGGCTTGTTTATTAATCAATATCATTCAAACAATGTACCTTTCAGAATGTTCAAAAATGGGCATGATAAACATATTTACATCAACTGATAATCAAATATTTATTATATAAATACAGGGTTTTTAAAAAACCAAGAATTATTTTTTCAATCATTCAACTTCATCATTTAACTCATTCCTTAAAATGTTTTCTACTGTATGTTAACAAACCCTTTACAAAATTATTGTATACGTACGTATATACAGAGTAATATACGTAATAAGAAAGTTATGAAATGCTGCGCGAAAAACGGCGAATTTTCGGCAAAAAAAGTCATTACGCTCTGGTGACAAAAAATTGAATCAAACCAATTGCAAATTAAAGAAAAAGTTTTCCCTAACCGTGGTGTAGCCAGAAACCCAGTTTGTGACTCCTTGATGCCGAAAACCTAATTGGAAGCAAAGCGTCCGTCTGTCCGTCTGGTGTATGGAACTACGCTAGCGCCTAAAGCATGCATACGATCTTTTCCAAATTGGAAACCCAGGTCTTTTTTCCCTGAGCTGAAGCTCCGCGATTTTGAAAAACAATTATTATATTTTGGGGGACTTTTTTCACGCACCCGGACATTTCAAAACTCAAAAACGCCCCCAAATTTTTTTTTCTTTAAATTTCTTGTAAGAATAGAGTAAATAGTTATAAAGGTAGACTAGGCCCGATTTTTCACGGTTAACGCAGAAGTTTCAAAATTGCGAAAAGTTTGAATATTTTTCAGCGTCTTCCTACAACTAAGAAATTAAAGATAGAATTTTTCCTTCAAATGAAATATGTTGCTCGTAATTGGTTTCTTTTAATTAGGTCATCTAAATGTTTTGAAAGTTTTAGTAGATTTGCACAATATGACGTCAATATTTGAAATTTTTAAAAAATGTCATAAACAGAGTTTCTCAAAACGGCAAATTTTCTTTAAATTTTGCTAGGACTAACTAGATGCACTCTATCCGATGACATAAACATACATTGCTCTATTCTTTGTTTTTCAAAAATTTTTTTTTTGGGTTTTTCTCTATATTGGTAATATTTTACATTAGAGGCAATTTCTTCACATACTTGTATGTGTGCTTCAAATAATGTCAGATAAAGTTTCTGAAATCTCAATAATGTTTTGTAAAATGACCTCACAATTCGCATTTTCAAAAATTACAACGCCATTTTCTAAAAAATGGCTCCAAATATTTCTTAAATTTTTTTCCAATGGAAAAGTGCTAAATTGCACTGTTTAATATGACGAAAAAGTTCATTTTGTTGCATTCTTTATTTTTTCAAAATTTACACAAATGTAATTTTATGAAATATCTCTACGCCAAAATTATGCACATTTAAATAGATTTGTATACATTATTGAAATTGTGAGTAGAAGTGCCTCAAATGACTTTAAATGAGTTTTTGGAAACTCAATAGATTCCTGTGCAAAAGAGTTCAAATTTTGCTTTACATAACGCTTAACGCTATTTTCTTAACATGGCTCCAAATTTTTCCATGAAAATAGCTCTTAGGACAAGATTTTGCTTTTTAATATTCTAGGAAATAATATTTCGGTTCTACTATTTGGAACGAAAAGTCACAAAAAATGTAAAAAATGTATTTTGTGCGGCGATAGATGGCGGCTGGCAAGAGAATGGAGCAAACCTAAAACCAGCCCACACAAAGGAATGAAACATTTGCTCAAGAAAGTTTTGGCCATTAGCAACCTTTTAGTTTTGACCTCTAGTTCTTCATATTTTGGTAGTAGATAGTGGAAGTTTCAAACTAAGAAAACATTTCAGCTAGAGAACTTGACAAAAGGGCAGAGAGCAAAATAACATTAATTCAAGGACGTAATACTCGTATTAGGATTGGGAAGGAAACGAACGTACTAATGTAAAACCAAAACGGCCTATGAAGAGGAAAATATGGGTAGTGAATGATCTGGTAAACGACCAGTAATAAAAGTACGTCAAATTCTTTCCCAGTTTTGTAATGGTATCTGCTTGCAAAGGAGAGGAATGTTTGGAATATTCTGACATCGTTTTGGGAATTGATTTTTATTATCGTCAATTAAAACCGCTTACCTGCCGGATTTGAACAGCGTTCCTCTATTGTAAAGCCACGCACCTAAGGATTGGCTACTACCACAGACATACGTAGCATACCCGTGTTTAATTAAGAATCTTAGAATTTTGTCTTCAAACTCATTGTTTTCCACTTCTGCAATTTAAATATTAAATAAATTACCTCTAGGAGACAATAAGAAAGCAAAAAATCTACCTGACACTATAAAAAATAGTTAATTCTACTCAAGAATGTTTCAGTTCAGTACTATGTATCTTGCTACCAGACGCTTCGGTTCTAGCCAGACGCTCACCCCTTATCGCCTCGGTCCAAGGTGAGATTATTAGACGTGATAACGTTGAGCAAAATGTAGCAGACAAGTTTCGACACGGTCCGACATTCAAAATTCATTTGCGAAGAATTATTATAATCTAAGAAACATGTATTGACCAAGAAAAATCCTATCATTACGCAGTTATTATCTTTTGTTCACCTACTCACATTTAATAAAATCAGCTCTTAGTTTCTGTGTTATTGGTAATGTTTGCTTAATAAATTACAAATGTTCACTATTACCACTCCATTGTTTAAAACTCTCAAACGACGACACAAATAATACCTTAAATTATTGAAAGGAAAAGTTTTAATTAAAATCTCAAAATTTTCAAACATAAAAATTGCATGAACGGGCAGGACCTGAACTCAGTCCTCCGGTTCTGCAAGCAACCTTCTAGTACCTGAACTACATGACGACACTCCCGCAGACACATATACAATGTTCCATATTGGAGGGTTTGAGTGATACTTGTTGAGTTTGCTTGCTGAAGATAGGAATGTTCTTTACAACGAAAAGAACAATTTCACAAAATCTGTTTCGAACGTTTTATAAGTTAAGAAAAGAAAAGGTTTCAATGGACTTTGCATTTCAAACCATTCTTTAAAATTGAAATTTTGCTCTCACTTTTGCAGAAAATACCAATATTTCAAAAAGCCTACATGACCGTTATCAAGAACGATGTATGAAACAAATTTCATTTAAAAATCTCTGTTTCAATTTAGTAAGTTGTTGGTAGACGCCCCAAAAATTCAAATTTTTGAAATTTCAAAAATTAGAGTTATCAGGAAAATTGGACCTAGTTTCCCTTTCAGGTGTTTTTTATTCTATTTTTCAAGAAATTTAAAGAAAAATATGAAAGCCGTTTGTAGAAAATTTTGAAAATGCCCGAAAGGTTTCATAAGTACCAAATTTAAAAAGATTTTCAAAATTCAAAGTTTCAACAATTTTTAAGAACGGGGTTTCTTCAATTTGAAAGGATCTCGTGTGGTTCATGACGGAGGACGTTTTGAAGAAAACCATTTTTTGGTATCAGGGGACTCCAAACTGTATTCCCGTTGAAATGCGAAATCGTTTTTCCCATTACATAATTTTCTCACTACGTATAATACTCCGTATATACGTGCGATCGAAAAGAAAACAGAAGTGTAAATATTGTTTTGTGCTGAGATGTCGAATTATCATAGTTCAAAATCCATCTAAGCTTTATTACAGCAGTTCTACAAAAAGAGATACAAAAAAAAGTACGGAGTTTCTCATTCACTGTCATTTCAGTTGATTATTTTTTTATAAATGATCCATTTTTAAAATGAATGTATTTATCTAAACAAAAAAATGAGTAATTTGTAACAATCTGGGAACAAGTTGTGTAAAGGTCACAACTTGATATCAATTATAAGGTTCAAACCTTCCGTCATAAATTGACATAGTAAATCATGACAAAGTGGTGAAAATATAAAATGCGGGGAATACACGAGCCCAAGAATCCAACTGTAAAAAGCATTTTTCCCGGGAAACTCAGTGGTCAACAACTTGGGCGTAAATCGAACGATGCGGTTGATTCTGTCGAAGGAATCATCTTTGACTCAATAAGGTTTATCAGGTCACAAAATGGATATCACTAACGAACGGATAAACATTTCCTCATACTTCATTTCCATAAAAGTGACAGAGTTGTGAAAACGTTTTTAAAGGGAAAGCAAAATGTATGTCAAAACCTTCACTATCTTAATTTAAGCGAGAGTTAGGGTTTAAAATTTTTACTAACATAAAAAAAAAATAAGTACAATTTGTATAAAATTTGTAAAAGGGATCAAACTTTCACATTTAAAATATATAAAAGTTCAGCAAAAGATCTTATAAAATAAATAAATACAAGTATTTTCCGCAAACATTCTTATCTTTTAATTCTCAGACTTAGGTAAAACAAGAACGGGAACAGAAGAAAAAAAGGGATCGGCAGAACTCGATCCTCAAAACCTCCGATTTAAAACCCCGGGGTCAAACGATTTCAGCTACGAGAGAGTTATTTTCTTTAGTAACTAAAGCCCTTAAAATATCTACGAATACGAAATATTTGTTCTTAATTTCTCCATTTTTTCTGAGAGTACATTTTTAAGACGTAATAAAATCATATTCTCTAAACATATTCGTTCTAAGCAGTACAATTTCTGAAAAATCCAATATTAGGGGAACTGATGTTTTTAACAAACATGATAATATATTAATTATCTAACTCCGTTATATTTATGAATTTTATAATTAATTTAATATTTTGATTTAAAGAACGACTTTATCCAGAAATTTTGAGATCCGAAATTGCACCTCTTTTTTTTCCTATGTGAGACTAAATGAAGTGATTTGTCATTGGGTCACCACACAAGATGGTGAATAATCATTGGATATAACTAAATAATTAAAATTCCTTATTTTCTTTAAAATTGGGACTGATTAATCTCACCACTAGTCTCAGTCTACCCCACTAAAGATAAGCTATCAAACATTGTTCATTTTAAAAAAGGAAAAAAAATAAAAAATATTGATTTCTTTATACCAGACGTCAAATCGTGTCTTTATGTTTGAGTTCATCATTTTAATGTGGCTCCACCTACCGAAGACTTACATTAAAAATTTTAAGAAGACCATAAAATAAATAAATTATCAATTGTTACAAACAATTAAGGATGCGTTCTGTTAGCATTTATCACAAAGCACAAACAAAAATAGTAATTTTAATGAGTTTTGTAATAGTCTCAAGGAACTTTTGTTAAACGTAAAAAAGACATATTCCTTTCTCAATTAATAAAAGAACGAAGAAATATTTTATTGAAATTTTATAATAATCCCACAGACTTGTTAAGGGTTCTGATTATCTCTAGAACTTTAAATATGTAAATTACAGGGGATTTACAACTTGAAACAGACTTTTTCATATTTTTCTAACGATTACATAAAATATGATAATGATATTCAATTGAGACACTGTTTAAAATTTGAGTATCTCTTTAAATTTCGTTTCGTCATTGCTTGAAATACAAGATACCACACAATCTTAAAATAATACATTATCGTTTACAAAAACAAGTTTGTTCCTCCTTGCAAGAATTTTGGGAAAGTCTCTCTCGATGATAGTGATTAATGTGTTCCAGGCATCAGGTAAAAAAATACATATTGGCAGGATTTGATCTAGTCCATTCCTCTATCTACTGCGGTTTAATCCTGGGGCTATCACGGGTACCTTACGCACCGATGAGGGTTTTTGTAGAATGAATTCTATCTTGAAATTTATTGTTCTTATGATATACAACATTTACTTTCAGGTTGCACAAACTCACATTCTTGATAAGAATGTGAATCATAACGCGATACTATTCTATATTGATTCTAGTTAGAAATATTTCGATTCGAATGTCTTTGTGTAGGGCTCTGAAGTAGCTTCTATCCTGCGAACTGCTATCTTGCCCCCCCCCATATCTTCAAGGTGATCTCCATTGCGATAAAACTGAACTGTAACTCGTCGTGAAACACCAATCGAAATAGAACCGGTAGTATTAAGCAAGTAACTATTGGGTTTTTAAAACCAATTAAACAACTAAGAGAATTTCGGATAAATTTGCATTCGTTATTCATGAAAACTTTAACCTAAACTTGAATGATATAATGCTAACAATATTTTAATTATCGCAAACAGTTGATTGATTGTTTAAAGAAATTATAATGCTTATAATGTAAATAACGAAGTAATTGTACTACAACAACACATACTTTCTTCTAATGTCATGCTCCCAATATTATACTATTACATGAATTGGGAAAAGAGTTTTCAACCAGTAAGATCTCTATTTTCAATTTTGTAGTTTGAAAATTAATTTTTCAATTTTCAAAAATATAGAGTTCCTGAAAATAGGGGAAACCCGCGCCTCGGTCAGATTGGACAAAAGGAGGCTTCTAGTCGTCGTACTGATGGACGACAAAACGGCCCTTTTAGGGCCCCTAAGTCTTTCAAATTATTAATTACAAAATATTGGACATATTACTACTGAAATCCCCACGTAACAGAAGAAAAAAACACCTTCTGGATTCAAACTCACAACGTTAGCAAGCCGCCAGCGTACCTATGACGTTAACCATTCGGCTAAAGCGATTTGTGTTTCGTGGGCCCCTTAGAAAAATAGTTAAATATAATAAAACCTATGCTAAATAGAACATAATCGTTTTAGATATATTTTTTCGTTTTCAGAGGTCAACTTTTTTAAATTAATATATTGAGATATATAATATAATATAAAATGTATAATATAGGAATAATAAAATATATTAATATAATATAATTATAATTTAATAGAATGCGAACTTTCTCTATAGAAAGAAAGTACAATATTTTACTTTTCTTCAGCATACTTCAGTACCATTGTATAATAAACTAGAAAGGACTTGAAATTTTTCGAGAAGAGCCTAATGTCTAGAAGTAGGACAGTTTTAAAGAATACTAGTGATCTAAAAAGCGCGTACTTTCTCACCGTATTTTCACGAAACTTTGGGAAATTCTAAAGTTTCGAAAATTGCACATGATCTTATTTAAAAATCTTATCTTTAAGGATAAAGTTTCATGAAGGAAAAATCTCAAATTTCAATATTTTTCTTGTAGGAATACTTAAAAATCTGTTTTCTGAACATGAGACCACAATATTCTCTTAAATGCACTTCCCACTATCCAACCATAAAAATGTAATAAAAATTATGGGGCCATTTTTAGAACATTTGAAAAAATTTTCCCCCGGGCTTCATTAAAAGTACCTCCCCTAATTGAATATCGGTTTCAAATTCAAAGGGGCTTCGACATCAGCCAGATCGATTGGAGTATCAATTTTGGTGAAAAAACGGATGAACGGGTTTTGCCGCTAGCGTTGTTCAGGGACGGGCGGACAGACATTTTACCGTCAGTCGATTTTTCATATCAACCACCCACAAACATGGATTCTGCTCACCACGATTTGGAAGGGTTTTTTTTTAAATTTAGCAAGTGGATTTATCCATTTTTCATCACAAGGGCCGTGTATATGGGGTTTTCTGCAGACAATTCGCCGTTTTTCGCGTAGCATTCATAACTTTCTACTCTTTAAGAAGAAAGTGCAGTCAATATATGAAAAATTTAGATTATGCCTTCAAGGAAAATTTGTATGTTTCACTGCAAAACAATTTCTAAATTTGGAAAAACATTTATACAATTTTATAACTTCATTTGTAGAAAATTTGTTATCGAGAAGAAGAGTAAAGAGTTCATTAGAAATTTGAAACAGATTAGTAATTGTAATGTTGAAAATCCCAGAGATATTAATAAAGGTGACATTTACTACAGTATTTGTAATAACGGTATAGTGTATTCGAATGAAGAGTGTAAAGTAAAAGAAAGAGTTCTTTTTCAGAAAGTTTCCCAAAAATGCAATATGATTGGGAATTTGAAGGGGTTCATTGTCAAATTATTTATTTACAAATGGGTTTCGATGGCTTAGCCATCATCATCTAAAGCCATCAGAAAACTGATGATGATGGCTGCCATCGAAACTCCTATTTGTAAAATAAAAATTGTTGACAATATTAACCTTTAATAATTCCCAATTAAATTCAACTACACCTCACCACCGAATCAATATCAAAATGCAATATGAGCATAATGTAACATCCTCCAGAAATATTGGATTCTCATTGGGTTCAGAATCCCAATGAACTTGCTAGTATAATATCAAATTTGAAAAAGAATACATTGATTTAGAAGTCAGTAATGTTTTAATTTTTTTCGGTACCATGGTCACAGGTCTTTTCCTACAACGAGTCTAAAAATAAAAACATGTTCGCAGAGTCTTTTTGAAATATTTTTGGAGTTCGTGATTTAAAAGCCGAATTTTCCTCAAAACCCCTAAATACCATTTTTACTTGATATCATTGTTTCTGTATATGCTGCATTCGAGAATGTAAAATACAGTAAAATATTTAATAAAGTCTTAACTCAATATTAGCCAATTATTTTCCGTCACTGTTCCTCAGCTTAAAAAAATATGGAAATATTGTAATGAAAGAACATTATTAAATTAGTGGTATCAGTTTAATAAATATTTTATTTTACCAACGAAATAGAGAAAGTGTGAATAAAATATGTATTTGGGTACAATATCATTGCAATATTGTAGGAAATCTCTGAGAGAGATGAATATTAAGTTATAAATAATAATCAATTAGCTGACCATATATGAAAATTTAATTTTTGATTAAATAAATTTCCGTTTTTTAATACTATTTTGCCCAGGGAAAAAAGTTCTTAGGTTTTATTAGGCAACGATTATTGGGAAAATCCGAATTCCAATATGTGAAATTTTCTTTGACAACTGGAAGTTGTTGTTTTTTTGTATATATTTTTTAAAGTCTCTTTTTAACTACTAGGTCATATAACGACCACTGTGATTTTTATGTTTGGGGTTTTCTGTAGGGGGAATACGTAGGACATCACGAACACACATCTATGTCCGAGGCGGAACCCGCGGCCCCTTTGAACCCCGGAAGCTACGGCCTTGTCGTCCATTTCTCTTTCTCTCCTAGTAAACCTTTGACATCATATATCCAACACCAAATACATCGAAGATATTTGCAATTCTCCATCATTTGAATTACGTTTTTCCTGTGTCCCTGGCCACTGGGGATAAGGAAATGAAACCTCTGACTAGGTAGTAAAGTTGGCCTCGAGGAAGCCAGAAAAACATCTTTATGGTAATATCTACTCTTACTACCAAGATTTTATCCAACGTTGCATTTTGAGTGCAAACAGAGTGGCAGAACTCTTTTCAAACTCACAAAGATCTAAGACCCTTGTCTGGTCATCCCGTGGTCTAAGCCCGAGGCAAAATTTTATTCACCTTCGGATCGGCACTGCCACTTTCGCACGGACATCTCGCAGTTACCCACCCTATCCCCCAGAAATGAAGAACAGACCTTACTGTAAAGCATGCTCCCCGTGCATTGCGATAATGAAAGACCGAAGAAAGGGAGCTTGTTGACTATGGAGGAGATGCTGGCTACTGTCCTCCAAACCTCTTTAAACTTTCTTAGCTATGGATTTATAAATCTTTAAAATGCGAAGGGGGTGATTTTTAACATGCCTTTATAACTAATTTTGCGTTTTGATGTAACACTGTCTTTGTCATTTATTTCATTTTAAAATTAGTCATTTTTACTGTTTTTTCTCTTTTAATCTTGTAATTAATAAAATATTTTAACTGACTTTTATACAAATTTTCAGAAAATTTTGCGGGAAAAATATTGCACTATGTAATTGACAAGATATTTGAGCACAATAAAAGTTCTTTATATTATTAAAAAAGGTATGAAGTTTCATTTCGTGAAAAAAATAAGACTGTAGTTTAGTTTTCAGATTTGAGAACTTTTGATCTCATTGAATCTCTTGTGTTTTCCGTGTTGATCTAAAACCAAATGTATTTTCAGGTTCGATATGCATTCAAGTATTGGGATCTTATGAGCACAAATTATTGTCATGCGTATATCTTACAAATGGCTAAAATTATTTCACAATTAATCATTAGAAAACAAGGACGGTGTGTTTCCTGTAATAAAAACCGTTTCTTACTTCAATATTGATAACCGTGTCAAGGTTTCGGATGTTTGAATTGCGAGAGAGTCTTGAATCGAAATAAACACTCCAGAAACTGTTTCTTGGGGTCATACAAAAAACCCAACATAAATTGGAAAGATAATACGATTCGGGAAAAACTGTGTTCCGCTTAAATATTTTAATTGGAAAAATTTTCCGGAATTGAAATTTTTTAACTAAATACTCAATCTCTTTAAAGTTTATTCAAACAAGTTTTTGTTCTTTCTTAACTGCCGTTTTAAGAAAATTACATTGATTCGTAAGATTTTAAGGTTTTCAAATTTATTCGTTTTTACTTCGTGGGTTTTTCAAAATATTTAAGAAAATATTTAAATTCAGTGTAGATTTCCACAAATTAAAAGAATTAAAAAGTTTCTGTTATATTTTAGCCATTTATTAAAGATATCAATTATTCAATTTCTATTAATATATGATGTGATATGGAAAATAATTAATTATGTTAGCGCCTATTCAGGCAATAATCAATTTTTACTGTTGCCTGTATATTACCTTTAAATAAATAAATAAATAAATAAATAAATAAATAAATAAATAAATAAATAAATAAATAAATAAAAATAAATAAATAAATAAAAAATAAATAAATAAAAATAAATAAATAAATAAATAAATAAATAAATAAATAAAAAATAAATAAATAAATAAATAAATAAATAAATAAATAAATAAAAAATAAAAAAATAAATAAATAAATAAATAAATAAATAAAAAATAAATAAATAAATAAATAAATAAATAAATAAATAAATAAATAAATAAATAAATAAATAAATAAATAAATAAATAAATAAATAAATAAATAAATAAATAAATAAAAATATCACTGGGAAGGATAATATAATCTTCTCAGCAGTGTAACAGAAAAATAGTAACTTTGAAAAAAATATGAAGAATAAAGAATTATATTTTCGAAATATTTCTAATGAGAGGGTTTTAGTTCCTTTTCACCGATTATCACTATAAAATTGCATCAATTTTACAAATAGTCTAAACAATATTAACAATAGCAATTTTGGAAAAGATAATCTCTTGGACACCCGGGAGTGATTTTAATTGATTAACGAAATCACTGTTTGCATGCACCTGCTCATATAGAAAAATGGACGATTACATTTTCATAATGCGTAATAAAATGTTGTATTGCTTGAATTTCCTTAATAAAGGCGTAATAATGTCAAAATACAAGTTTTTAAATACTAAATGAATTTCAATTTGCTTGATAGGAAATGTCTATATTATGTAAAATGTATTATATTGTGTTTCCGAAAATGATTATGTAATAATTTGTGTTCCTTGCTTAGAACATTAGCATTTAAAATAGTTTGTAAGAAAAAAACTTTCAATACTATTAATTTAATCGCACAAATTTTCACAATATTAGATACCATAAATTAAATTAATTTTTATGGTAAAGAACTCGATAAAAATGTCAAGTCCCCTCCGTGACCCGCTGCCCTTTGGTTCGTCAAGCGTCCACGGGGTTCAGGCAACGTCCAGTGCAATTGGCGGAGTGATCCTCGCGCCCGCGCGCACCAATCTTGTTTCGTTTCTGTGCTCTCTCCTGTTACCTCCTCGCTTTCTTCCTCTCACCCCTCCCTCTCCTGTTTCCCCCTGCTCACGTTAGCGAGGCAGCGTCACTGACCTCAGAAATTGCTCCGCCCTTTGAGATAACTAGGGAAAAAAATCTTCAAGGGAGGAAGGGGACGTCTGAAACTTGGGGCAAAAGCCAATGATAAGAGCGGATACACCTCGACGCCAGGATTGGTCAAGTGTCCAGCGATGGTTGTCCAAGCTGTGGAAAAGCCAGATTTGGCCGCACAAGGCATCGCCCATATTCTGTGAGAGTGGGTATACAAGCAAATATAAGCCCGAAACAAGAATAATGTTAGGAAACTGATAAAGTAGAAAACATTGCAGTAGACTATCATTTCGTTTGTTGTGAGACAAAAAGTCAGCATTCAGTTTTATGTTTCTTTGGAGTTTTAAATTTTCTGTCTTTGCAATAATATTCAATTGAACTTCTTTTTACACTGACAACTCCCTATTATCGTTTAGGTACTTCAACTGTTTTGATCCCCTTTTCCATTATTTACTTATATGTACTACAAATTTAAGATTTTCTCCAATGGTAGAGAGAGCTCAGTGCATCAGCTGATGTCACTGCAGCGCCTCTGACCGGGAGGTCCTATGTTTGAGTCCTGACGGCGGCAGGATTTTCGACACTAGCTTTCAGCTAGCTCGAATTCAGTCGCTGTCTGGTAGAGAATTCTAGCGGCCGGCTGCTCTGATCGGTAATTTTCCGTGGTTTCTCCGATCAACACCAGGTGAATGCCGGAGCAGTACCATACAAAACGGGCCACGAACCGCGCGCGATCTTTCCTTCCTCTTCCTTGTCCTATCCTCTCTCCTTACACACACACACACACACACACACACACACACTTACACTAGCATGCACTACACTACCACATATTCCGGAACCGGTCGGGAGCAGAGCTTGTCCGGGCTGGGGGGGTGCCCGGCTGGTGTGGGAGTCCTTGTTAGGGGGAAACCCCACTAGCCAACGGTAGGTCGGCGCCGAATCTCGCCATCCAGCGAGGGAAGATCACCGCCATCTCCGGAGAAAAACATGCACTACACTAACGGGACTAATGACCAAAGCAGTTGACGTGCCCGAAAACATCAATCAATCAATCAATCAATCCAACTATAATCATTCGCCTCCCATCACCAATCTTCCCTCGAGATTAACTTCACCATCTTCACAACAGCAAACCTCTCTGTGGTCGTCTGTCAGAAAAAGATGTACACGGGATAAGACGCTTCTCTCACCTACGTTCAGTGAAGAGAATGAAATTTTTTATTCCAATCCAACAATCATTATTACTAGATAGACAATTGCAATAAGCAAATTGAATGTTTCAATTTAGTTTTGAGGTATTTTTATTTAATGTATGCGAATTTGCTGCCCTGACAGACGAGTCACCGATAATTTTTACACGCATGTCGCGTTAATGAGCCACATTCGATTAATCGCTCTTTCAGGCAAGCTTTCGACCTTTCATCAATGTCCAATATTTTTCACCAAAGTGCACTTCAAAAGTACGTAATATCTGTCACGCTCAAATATCTATTGAGCTATGTATATTTTCTGACACGTTCCATTTATTATCAAAGAATGTTTAAGTTGGTCTCTTTTTTTATAGTATACGATTAACAGAGAGCTGTACTCATATTTTAAAAAATTGTCATGATCGTACTTGCCTGCATTTTAATAGACGAACAGTTCCTATCTGAAATCTTCTTGCTGAGTTGTTCGTTTAGAATGATACCTTATCCCACTATCCAGATATCTTAAGATTTTTAAATTTGTATTTAATATTTATTATTAAAATTTACGACTCATTATTATTATTATTATTATTATATTTTTAGAAAGTAAGAAAATTATAATCACGATAATAAGTAAGCCAGTCTGGGAAGAAAGACTTACGTTTGGTTTATAAAGAAAGAATCGCCGTTAATTAACATTGTCGAAAGTGTTTTGTGAATTTTGCTAAAATCTCGTCTACGCTATTCAAGCAAAAACGTACTGTTTGTAAAAATCCATCGTTCCTACAAGTATTCGAAAAGCATCTAGATAGCTGTAGAAGGTCGCAACCGCACAACTACATCACCCTTAATAGCAGCACTAGTCATTGGTCCCAACAAGTAGAGGGGTTTTTTGGGAGTCACTCAACGTGTCGGACAGAAACCTTAAACCCATCTTTATACGGCTTATCTTTATATGCAGGTAGTTTTCATTATACAGAAGTCATAAAAGGAATTAATAGCTCCGCTCCGTAGAAATTAACCCGGACCAGTTGAGCACACAACACAACTTACAAGAAGGGTACCCGCGAATCTTGACGGGGTTAGGTACTGAAATTACACATTCCAAAGCACGGTGGCACAGCGCTGCAGTATGCTTGGTATTACTCGCGTAAATGCAGCCCTCCTGTTATGGGAATAGCGCCTGCACACACACACACACACACACACACACACTTAGTACGAAACCACTGGGTGCACTCTCCTACAACACATTTCTGCTGTCTGGAAATAGCTGTGGTAAGGAACAATAGCGTAGAGGAAAACTCAAATTGGTTAATTTTTGCATTGCGTTGAGAGAGCCTCCGTGGGTGTGGTGAATGCAAATTTCTTTTTAAGCGAATAATAATCATATTCTTTCGGTGTTGTGGGTGAAATCAAATTTGTTCCGTTATTTGTTTCACTACAAATTATAGCAATGTCACATTGCTTGATATGTAAAATTACAAACTTCCAACTGTTTTAAAACGAGAATAATTTATTCTTCGATTAGTACAAAAATAGTTTCATTACTCAGCAGCACAATTACGTAATTATTGTAGGTGAAACTGGGTCGAAGTTATCATCCTTTTTTCGATTTCGCTTTTCGCAATGAAATTATTTTTGATTAAGTTGTAACTATTAGTATATTCCGTTACGTTATGTGACCAATCTCATACATACATGCCCCTTGTTATTTCAGCAGAATACAGAAAAATACAATCCGGTGTAAAAATTGAGAGAAAAAATCAGAAATTTGTGTATTAAATTGTTCACCCCGCGGGCAAAAAACTTGTCATACATGAATGTATTCAATTTACAATCTGATTTGTGTAAAATAATACATATTTTCGGAACTTAAAATATTGATACATTCCTTCGTTCCTTTGTTAAATAAAATCACTTCATAGCTACAAAAAGCTCAAAATAAATAAGAATTTTACGTATTAAAAATAATTAAATTATCAGCGTTAACTTACAGCCGGATGGCGTGTATAGTTGTTTCGTTAACCATACTAAAAAAAGAAATCTGTAGTTCGTTTACCAACACACGTAGGTTTTCCATAACTCCACAGTCAAAATGTCTAGTTTCCAAATGTTTCTAACCTCACGTAGTTTATATTTTATTCATCATTCAACCGTGTGTAGTAAAAAGGTAGGTAAGAGATTATGGAGCTCGAGAAAACGTTCGCAGATAATACTTCTTCCCCATACGTCGCATATAGTTTGTGCTGTTCTTTGACAAAAATAAATCAATAAAAAAAACTAGAGATCCGGTTTCGAATTCGTGACCGGCGTAACTATTCTTTGAACAATTGAGTTATTACAAAAATATACACAATATTTCTTCCCTTTGGCTTACAAAACTTCGTGTTATCAGTAGGTTTCATATGCAATATACTTCCCTTCCCCCAACTGCTCAACTCATGAATCGCCGTGTAAAAAAATGCAGGAACGGCAGGAATTCCTGCCGTTACGACCTCCGTAGTAGGATCTCCCGCACCTCCAGCGACAGTAGGTGATTCCTTTTTTACTTGACCTCAGAATGGAGTCAACCATCTTTATTTTTAGTACCTAGCCAACGTTTCCCCAACTTATGTCAATGTAGGCCACGGCCTGATGATGGAGGTACATCTCACCTCCGAAACGTTGAAAATCTTGTAATGATTTATGTTTTAATATGTAATAATAAATAAGTAAAAAGAAAAATTTTCTATTTGACTGTCTATAAATTAATAATTGGAACTTTCAAGTCAAATCGTTTCTAACAGACAGCCTATTGCTACCTTATAGTTTAAGTTCTGTTAAGTTTTTTAGGAAGTTTTTACTGATGCCTTCCGCCGATATTACGAGTGGGAATGTTTTGGTAGTATTTAATTTCCGAATGTGTGCCGGCAGCGGTGGCTCAGTGAAGCCGCGGCCATAATTGACAGTTATTTTTATTTATCGGCCAGATGCGTCTTGAACCCTGTTAGAACCCTGCAGGTTTGTTAAGTGCACTTGTACCTACCTGTATGTTAAGAAATTTAACATCCATAGCTACGGATTTTAACGTCCTTAGCAACATAAACCACAATCGATTCATTGCAAGTCAAATGTTTGTTAAGAAAAAAACATGGCGATGTACAAAACAAATCAGATTCAAACAATTCAGAAGACATTCAAATTGGTTTGGGGAAAATTATTCTTAATTGTAATATTATTAATAGAACAGTTAGAAAAATGTATATGAGGTAAATTAATCTCATTTTTCTCACATTCCGCCAAATGAAACTCTACTAATTGTAATTATAAATTTTATAATCACATTTACCGACGATGTGATGATGTCGCTACTGGAAGTAAACACAAATTTCGAAGCCGAACGTCGTTTTATTCAGTATCTGTAGGTTTAAGAGCTGCATTTGCATTCATCTTTCTCGAACCACGGTATACGAATATTGTATGTATAAATATATCGGAAATAACATCCCACAATATCGTACTAACGTGCCGCAGCATTCATGTGTTTTTTCTATCACACTAATGCTGAAAATGCTTACAACGAAATGTTCGTGTTATTACTGCCTCGTCCAAATTAAAAATCTCGGTCCCGCTATATTCCGCCTCGATTTTTAACTTTTGGCCTCACATGTAATAACACTCATAACATTACTAGGTTTGTTAGTATCTATAACGTGTCTGTGGAGTTTAAGAGAACCTGTCGCATTTTCCTCGTGTCCTAAGCAAAGAGTTTTCATTATTTTCTAACCTTCTGCCTCCGCCTCGTTCGGGACAGATATAATCTTCTTACTGAGGGGTTTGGCTGATAGCACAATTTATGTAACTGTCTTCTGGTTGATCTGTCCAGCTCCTCCAGGTCAGTTTCAGTTCACTTAACAATACCAAAGGAGGAAGTTAGGTCCGACGCAGCCCAGATGTTTGTAGCTGAAATCAGATTGTTCCTTACTAAGTAAGTGTTTAACAACTTTGTCGCTTTTAATATTTTATTCGAAGTTCCTCCTTGATCCTCATTATGGTCCAATCGATGGTTCTGAAGGTTTCCCTAATGGCGATATGTTTCTTCAGGTGATATCTGTTTAATATCACAGAAAATTTGGGTTGTGTTGTGTAAAGATCCTATATGGATATTTATTATACCACATTTATCAAGAACGAACTTCATCCCGATGTCATCGCTGAACATTTTAGCAACATTTATAAGCGATTCTAATTTATCATGCTTTTCGACATAGAGCTTTAGACTATCCATGTGCAGTAAATGGGTTTGTCTTTTTGTATTTTTCATATGCAATCTACAGCCAAATTTAGTGTTCTTCAAAATAGATAATACTGGGTTTAGAGCTAGGCAAAATCATTGTTTTATTAAGATAGCTTTCGACGGCTTTGCCGTCATCGTCAGTCTCGCTGCTTTCGGAAAAAGTCGGTAGACTGTGCCTTGCACAGTCTGTCGACACAGTCTACCGACTTTTGGTAGGCACAGTCTACCGACTTTTGCCAAAAGTAACGAGACTGACGATGACGACAGAGCCGTCGAAAGGTCTCTTAATAAAACTTATATGTTGATGAAGATGACCTCTTTTATTTCTTCTCTTTCGAAAAGCTACATTCCAGGGCGATTCCTTATTAGAACAATGACCTCTTTTATTTCTTCTCATAAGAACGTCAACAACACCACATCAGAATTCCCACAAAGCTTTTCGAAAATCAGCTTTTTCCCATAGATATTACCTTGCATTCGTATATGTGTACGCCACTTATTCATTAACTGTTGAAGAATATTTCTTACATTTGTACAGATTTTAAAAGCTTGGCTGTAATCAAAATATAGATTTTTTTCTTTGTTTTTCTTTAAGACAACAGAAACAATGATAGAAGTCTTCAAATAAATTATTATTTTGCACAGATTGGAGATCGATTTTTTCACTAATAACAGAGATGAAGAGCTTATACATGGGTGATAAGCATGTTATTGGTCTTAATTTTTGTGATTTTTGTGATTCTTTTCTGATTATGTTCGTTTCCCTCTTTGACGATTACAAGTGTCCCCTTTACTCAGATATTCAGGCATTTTGCCGAGGTTATTCAGCATCAACGTGAAACAGCGTGCAATGCTTTCATGACCATGCGTGAAGTACTTCAACTAGAAATCTTGAAACCTGTGGGGTCCAGGAGGTTTCCAATTTTGAGTCTTTCCTATGACACTCGCTATACCTTTAGCTGTTATTTCTCTTAAGTTCATTTGGGACAGGTTCAAGTGTTGTTTCTTAATACTTTTAATCCACGATCCGGATTCGTCAAATTCACTAGCTTTAGCTCATTTATTTGTCCATTACTATTTAAAATCTTGTTCATGTTTGTTGACTCGCTAAATTTTTTTTTCCTTTTTTTTTTCTATTAATCAACAATAATTTCATTAGGAACGTATTTACTCACACAAAGTATTTGATGATATTTATTACATGCAAACATTTCGCATTAAGAAGTTTCCTACCCTAAGCCTAAGGCTTTTGTGATGGGCGGTAGACTTTTGGGTTCTACGGATTTTATTTTGGTGTTGAAAAACTCGCGGTTTCGATGTGCGATATCGGTAGCGGATGCATGTAGATGCATACTGCAAAAAATATGTTGCGCGTCCCCTCCCGCGGTGATGTAAATTTAAAATACTGCTGTTGGGAGCTTCCGGGGAGGACTGGCAGCGCGGCCTGGGGCGTCTGGGATTTCGATCAGAGCGCGGGGAGGCGGAGGCGGCGGCGCCAGGCTGCTGGCTGCCACCTGAGGCAGATCAGCCCCTCCACGCGACGACTCCACGCGCGGGAATTCCCGCGAGCGGCCCTCCGCCCCTGCCCACAAGCACGCCGCCCAAATCCACACCTTCACACACAGGCCACGCCCACCTCTCCCCCACTAGCCCACTCCACACAGTTCTACTTCCCTCAGCCACACTTCCTCCTCTTTCCACATCCACTCACATTTCCACTTCCCACAATACTCACCCATTGTTTCCCCTGTATGGAAAAACATTGATATATATTTTACTGATACTGAACAAGAATAAATACAAGCCACAATTAACAACCGTATTCGTCCAGATTTCTTGTCAGAACTCTGTGAATAAAGCGTCTTTGGAAGGAAAATTTCCTACTAATCAACTATATCCCTCTGATCTTCAATACGGCTAGATATTGTAAATGTAACGCTTCATACTAAAACAAAATATTTTTTCAAATGAAAACCGTTAAAGCAACCGGTGACTTCTTCTCAAACATCTCTTAGTTCAAAAATCATAAACAGGGGCAGTAACTCAAATGTATGATCACATCATCACCACCATCTGAAGTCGAAAATACCCTCCTGTGCACCAAATGTTTTCTTCTAAACCGACGTGCTCTTCTTTTCTGTCGCGAGAATTATTCAAAAAACAACATTCCGCACTGAGCTCATGAAAACGTGCGCAGATGCGGTATTTATGTCTAGAAGAAAAACAACTGATTTTTTTAAAGAATCAGCAAAACTGGACAATATACCTGATTGAGATAGTTGACATTGACACAGATGCTGAGATACAATACTTGTTACAAGCAAATGAAATATTTTACAATAATACAATGGAAATGGTAACTAATACATTAAGTATCCAAGTTGAAATCAATATAATTTTTCTTTTTGTTTCGTCAGTATAATTTCTAAATGTGTGGAAACAGTTATGCAGCGGAAAATATTTTACTTAACACTTTAAATTGTGTATCGATTTTTATCGTTCAATGTCGTCTGACAACGTGTTGTAAAATAATGTAGGTACACGTAATGCATGTGAATTATTTTATAGTGAGCTGTTGTTACTGTAAAATGATGAATACAATGACTACGTCAAGTATTTTAGATGCCTGCATTCACTGAAATTGCATATCCACCTCTAAGAAAGTCAGTTTTGACAAAAAAACCTGCTTTGTAATTCTAGAGATAGAATTCCTAGCTTAATATAGAGACCCCTACAAGATTCGCGAGGGGTGAGATTTGCTTATCATTGGTAAAATTCGTTTCTGTAATCTAAAGGTGTGAGTGCTACAGGATGTGTTCCATAATAATATTCTACTATATCTCAGGGAGGAACGAATATACACAACGAGGAATATAAAGGCTTGCTGAATTTGAAACAATTCTGAACAACTAAACTTTGTGCTCAACCTCTTTAAAGGGATGTTCTATTGGAGAAGACAGAATTGAGAGACCCAAAAAGTTTCTTAACAATAATCAATGACGTTCATTGTCGTTCAAATTGTACAATTGTTTACTTGAGACGGAATCGAACTCAGCGTGATCCCATGTGCAATTAGCAATGAATCGGATTGGTGAGCAAATAATGTCGCATCATGCCAGTACAGTATTTCTGCTCTCTAATATCGTTGTTTAAGGTAGAGACATAAACAATCAAGAGCAATACCAGGAATTCCACACAAAGGTGATTTTGAAAATAAAATGTTATGATCAATGAAGTCAAATGTTTTGGAAAGATCTAAAAGTATTCTAATAGATAACTTATTTTTATAATTTTGATTTTATATTTAGTGCAGTTTTTGAAAAGAGACTTAACCATATATATTTATAAAATATTTGGAAATATGCCGTTGCATAAGGATTCACAAAATATGTGAGTTGTCAATGTGTGAGTGGTCGCGTACAAGCACACAAGACTAACAAAGAATCCATAAATTTATCTAAACCGACCGCATATATCAATTTTAGTTCACCGATTATGTTGCGAACTTCATAGGAAGAAGTGTCTCTTGGCTGTCCGGGACAAGCTGCGCCGTTCTGCTCGTAGCTGACGTTTCGGCCAACATAGTGTGGCCTTCCTCAGAGCGTACTGCTGTCAAATGGCTCTACCGCCTTATAAGGAAGACAAGGGGGTGACCAGGATTGGTCAAGGTATCGACCAAGGTACCTCTTGGCGGCTTGTCCCGGACAGCCGAGACATACTCCGGCCGCGGAAGCCTACGTAATCATTTCATAGGAAGAAGTTTCGGAAAGAATTGTGGAATTTTCTACCACTATATCCTTCGTGAGATAAATCGCAATTCCCGAAAAATGTTGGTTAAATAGGCTACTGTTGCCGGATCGTTACAAAATAATATTAATCTCTTTGGCTTTTATCCAATATATGTCCATTATAATTCTATGAGTTCTTCATAAAAACCTTATCAAAAGTCCGATTTTGAAAAATGTGCATATCCTCCGTAAAACAAACATGCTATATTGACGTTTTATTATTTAATCGAAATGTAATTTTGGTTTGCATCAATATCTCGTACATCGGAGTGTGTTTGAAATAATACCAAGTAAAAATCAATAACAATCTGCATATCTGAAATGACAATTGCGTAGGGAGCTGGAGTTTTTTACCGTACTGTTCCATCTATAGTGTAATTAAATCATCAGGAAAACATATGCTCGTTTGTTTTTATCAGTTATATTTTTTTATTGCCAAACCCATTTCTGGGCGAGGGATGAGGCTTACGTCTTTGTCCTGCCCGTTTCCGGAGCAGGTGATCACAGTAGCCTTTCCTACCCCTGTGTGGAGTATCATTAGGGATGAGTGGTGATAGATGAGTGATTATCAACATGAGAATAGTTATTAATGAGATGGGCTACGTGATGGTAGGAAAGCCCAACCACGCTCCAATAGCATTAAAAACACCTTGTCCATAAGCCTTGCGCAATGCCCATGTAAGTCCTGCGTAGTTATCGTAAGTCCTGCGTAGTTATCGTAAGTCCTGCGTATGCAGATCTCTCCCGCAAACCTTTGTCTTACGCCTACGCGTAATTTAACATTTTTTAAATCGGCTCCACATTTTTTCTTTAAACTTTTAATAGAGATAATGCTAAATGGGCTCTATATTGATATAAAAGCCATGTTGCTCTAATGTTTGTCTTTTCAAAAAATTTCAAAAATTTAACTTTTGACTTCTCACGATTTTTACATTTTCGCATTTGTTCAATTATTGATTTATGAGAACATGTGATTTAAACAATGTTCTATAAATTTTCTCGAAATCTCAAGTTTTTTGTTGAAATGAGCTAAAAAAAAGCATTTTGAGAAACGCTTAAAAACCATTTTTTCAAAACAACTACAACTTTTTCAACATTTATAATGTCAATGATAATTGAACTGTTTAATGGAAATAAAATTCATTTTGCTGCATCCTTTTTCAAAATCACACAAATGTTTTTTAAATATCTCCACGGCGTTAATACGCACATTTCAGCAATTTTGTAAACATTTGTATTATTTGGGGGTTAAAGTGATTTAAATGACTTGAATTAAGTTTTCGAAAACTCATTTTCTGTGAAAATGAGTTAATTTCAATGGACAACTTTAAACGCCATTGCCTTAAAAACGTCTCATTTTTTTTAATGAAAATTGTCATTTATTATGAGATTTTACTCTTTTTTACTTTTTTCAAGTAATATTTCAATTCTAATTTGGAAACCAAAATTGAAAAAAATTCAAAATGAATTAAAAGGCACGATAGATGAAATCTGACAGAATGGGCAAGACCGTAATACCAGTCCACACCAAGGAAATTAGAAGACTTTACCACGAGAAAGTATGTGCAATTCTCCAGCACCATTAGTTTCACATTGCTTTCTTTTCTAATCGGAGGGATCCATCTGTTGTAGTGAACACACAGTATTTCATTTACGTGACAAATTAAATTTTCTGATCCGAAAACATTTATTTTAGAAACAAAAATAGTTGTCATGACATCTACCTCAGCCCCCGTGTATAACGGGAAATCTGAAAATACAATGAAATTATGTATCTTGAATCTGAAGATGAATCTGATGTTAAATAACCTTGTCAATCCCACAGACCAAAACTCATGGATTGTCGGGACCTGCACGTTGAATACGCAAAAATTACGCCATACCTCGAGCCAGATGAGTGAATTCTACAAATGAAATGATGCAAATGAATCAAATTAATAATTAAACAATAATTGATGAAATACGATTTGACGTATTTTGCAAATATAAAATACAAATAGCGATATTGGCCTTTGCCCCAAACGTTTTACTATTATTGAAATACTCGTTTGGATATTGTGTGAAATTGGTGAAAATACTTTTAGAAAACGAATGATGTATTCTGAGAAATACAATAAAATCATCGCGTGCTCGTATCTTCTCCAACTTGCCTCAACAAAGTGTTATCACTGAAACGCTCCGTATTCCTGCCTCGTCGAGACAAATTATTTCCGGTACACTTTGTAACAAGCGTACAGACTTCTAGAAGGAATTAGTATCAAATTTAATAAGCATTATCATTATTGATTACGATAAACATACCTGGCTGGCTAACACAGGCGATGTAGGAGACTTACGCCTTTATGACCCCAGTTTGCCTGGCAAGATGATCATAGTAATTGTGTGCATTGCCTTCTATTGGATGAATGATAGTATGGGCGACTATGAAGAGTCAATTATGATAAATTAATGAATGATCATCACACCGATGATATAGATGTGGTATTTGATTGCATGAGAAATCCAAGCACGTCGTCACATTATGAAAACACCAATGTCTTTTCCGGATTCGAACCCGCCTTTCGCCTGTGTCCTTGGGCATTCCTCCAAATCGCTGCATGTCTGAGCGCAGTCTGAGAGACTATCAAATGGATCGCGAGCCGTGCCGTCTTTACTTCTTCATTGTTGACCCTCTATCTCTTCTTACTCACACACACATTTACATACATTAAACAACACATTCGTCGGGACACGATTCGGAAGCCTAAAGCTACCGGCTGGAGCCCTATTGTGAGACACCTGAAGGGTCGAGCCTTGCGCATTTGGTTCCGCTCTATCTTTAGTGCCCTTGGTGATAAATAACTCTTAATGTTCTGCATCAGTGTATTTATTAATTTATATATTTATTTATTTATTTTATTCAAAACAGTTAAAAACTGTGTATAAGGTGCTACGGAGAGAAGCGGATTCTGTGCACGTTTTCAAAATTCTGTGATCCCTACTCTAAGCTACTACTTGCATTTGGAATACAGAAAGAAATGAGCATTTTTTGCAATGATTGTTAACAAAATATTTGCTTGATGTAATAAAATATATTTTCAAAGGTAAATCAACTATAAATTTGAGCTCTTATCCTCATCATGTCTTTCATGAAGGAATAATACTTCCTCCGCGACATGGAGAACGATAATTTGAAAAACTATATTTCCCACTGAATTCTAGACGTGCACGATAAGAAGTTACATTTATGTTCAAAAGCAAAACAATGGCCATCTCGGTATATGCTCAAAGGATCAGGGAACTGGACTTAAAACCTGATCAAGATGGGGATCATTGACCAGGAGCTGCAGCACTATACTTTTCAGTAATACATAGGTATAAACAGTAAATAGTGCATTAAATAATACTGTTAAAATTGATGTGACTTTTTTTGATGTTCGGTACAGTCTCTAAGTATATAGAAACAATTATGCAGCAGAAACAATTTCACTTGAAGTATAACCTATTGTATGGAATTTAATCGTTTAATGTCACCTGGAAAAAGTGTTGTAAAATAATGTACATGTATTGTATGTGAATTTGTTGTAATGAGCTGTTGATACTGTCACCTGATGAATATGGATTTCTACGTCGAGTGTTATAGTAATAGACTTCGCATTTTCTGAAAAATATTTCCGCCCTTGAGCAAGTCATTTTTTACGAAAACCACTGATTCGTAAATAAAAAGACACGGTAATGGTAGAACTCCTAGATTAATGAAGAGAGGCTTACATGAATCACGTGGGTGGGATTTGGTTATTATTCGTACAATTCGTTTTTGTAATCTAAAAGTCTGGGAGCTATAAGATGTATTTCCCAGAATATTATGCTCGTATCTTATATATGCAGCTTATAACAAAAGAAAAGTGTTGTAAAATAACGTGCATGCCTGTGTGTAATATAGTATATAATAAGTAGAAATATAAGTATAAATCATATTGAACCTAAAAATCTTACAAACAACTATTATTTAGATAAAATCTATTGTAATTTACCATTAAAGACAATTCAAAACCTATTCAACCACCAATGACACTCACTATTAAAGCCAAAATCTTCATATAAAAGGTAAACAAATCATTCTAGTAGTAGAAATTATTACTCATGATAATAATGAACCACCAATTACAGATATTAATTAAGTGTTGAAAACAATGTGCATGCGCTGTGTCCTGTGTGTAATATAGTATAGTAATAAGTAGAAATATAAGGTATAAATCATATTGAACCTAAAAATCTTACAAAAACAACTATTATTTAGATAAAATCTATTGTAATTTACCATTAAAGACAATTCAAAACCTTCTCAACCACAATGAAACTCACTATTGCCAAAATCTTCATATAATAAGGTAAACAAATCATTCTAGGTAGAAATTATTACTCATGATAATGAACCACCAATTACAGGTATTAATTAAGTGTTGTAAAACAACGTGCGTGCGCTGTGTCCTGTGTGTAAGGGCGTGCGTTGTGTTGCAGGTGTGTGGCATGCACGCGCACAAGGGCGTGACGCAGTCCAGCCCAAAAATACTAATAGGATACCTCAATATTACCAAATGAACTGATTCAAAATAAAAATGCTAATAATCTAGAGACTGATAGAACAATTGCCCTACAGAACAGTATTAAACACCATGAATACAATAAAAAATTATTTGACAAAAACAGGAAGACTATGACTTCAATGCTGAGACCTGGTATTCATCGAAAATGGCAACCGATGAACCGAAAAATTGGATGAATTGAGAATTGGACCCTACAAGATTCAGAAGAAAATATCAAAATCAATATGTGAAATTGACACAGGACACAAAAATCAGAATAGGTGTATATTGATATTATGATCTTTAGTGCCATTTCCGTTAGTTTGATGAAATCAGATGAGTTTTGTGTTTTGATGTTAATATTTAGGCAAATCTTGTGAAGTGATTCACAAGAAGATATAAATATTTTTAGAAAATCGTGAACCACCGAATCCACCAATCGTGTCAATGGAAACTACTTCAAACGGTTTCGTGCAGGACCAAGATCAAACCAATTTTGTCTTGTCCTCTTGATTTATTTTTTTATACACCTTCACAGCTTTTACAACATTTTGTTATGTTTCTGAATCGTGGTGTAAGCGCGTGCGTTTTGTTGCAGGTGTGCGGCACGCGCGCGCAAAGGGGCGTGACGGCGTCCAGCCCGTTGGGCCCGCCGGCGTGGGCTGGGCTGGGCATGGGCGTGGGCATGGGCGTGGGCGGGCGTTGGGCCGGCGCGCCGCTGCACAGCTGGCAAGTGGTGACTGCGTCACATCGCATGCAGGAGCTGATATAGACCGCCGCCACGCCACCGCCGACGCCGCCGCCGCAGCCACGCCCCCACGTCACGTCAACGCCAGCCAAATTTATATTGTAAATACAAAAAGCAAAATAAAATAAGTATAAAAAGTTAACGTGTATGAAATGTGCTTTTTCTTTGCCGGTGTGCTCGCCGACCTCGCTGGCGGAAGAGGACGGGAAGGTGGATGTTGAGGGTGTTCAGTTGAATGCGAGATGTTACGTCCTGTATTACATCGTGTAACCAGTGTAAGTTTTTGTTTTAAATTTAACTTAGAGTATTTTTCAATTTCATGTTATTCCTTTTCAAAATTCGATTTGTTTGTTTGAAATTTTTTGTAACATGTGAAGTTTTGTTTCGAATTCATAATGCAGCATTACTCAAGAAAAATTCCGATTGAGAAATACATGACAATACATTTCGCATTATACGTTCATAGTCATTACGCCATGAGACGGCGAGACATTTAACCTGGCATGCTCCATATCCATCTCATTCTAATCTGACACTGAAAGTCAGAAGTCAAGAAAATTACCTGTCATCATTTTAATGAATGATTCAAATTTCGATGAATGCTTTTAAATAGGCAAATCAGAAGAAGACTAAAATAAATATTTAATCTAAGTTCCTCAAAACAAATAGGATACATGGATAGTTTTTAAATTTTTCTTGATTTTCCTGAAAAATAAACTGAGGTAAAACTTCTGATTCCAAAATTTCAGTCTGCTAAACTTTCAGAATTTTCATAACAAGAACACATTTTTACCTCCGTTAGAATAAGGAATATTTGTGTATTCATCTTAAAGCAATCAACGCTATTCTGGGGGAGGGGGGAATGTTGCACTCTTCTTATAGTCATGACCTGAGGCTTTATTTGAGAAGTACTTAATGGTGTAGGAATTTTCAGCGGTAGATGAGTAATGTATTCTTTGATTTTAACTGAAGAAGCTGAATTGAATAGCTTGTGACATAGACCTATGTGCAGGGTGGAAACTTGTTTGTGTTATTTTGAAAGTCGTTTCAAATTATAGGAAAACACTTCCGCATTCTTAACAGACATTGGGCTTTCCCAGAAGATGCATTTAAAGCAAGGACTTTTTCTGGAAACTTTTTCTGAATTGCCATGCAGTGCTATTTCTAAATTGAGGGATCAGATATGATATTGTTCTATGTTGTCGTTTGAAGTAGTCTTTTAACACAATATGAGAGGTTGAGTTCTTTCTTTATTTCACTTCTTAGATTAGACCAGTATTTTTTATAGTTATTGCTTTTAAGATGCTTGTCGGTGATCTATTGATATCGAGGAGTTGTGTTCGGTGAAGTCAGTTACGAATTTTGGATGCTGGCATTGATGAGATCTGTTAGAAAGTAACGGACTGAGGTACATCAGGTGGCTGCATAATACTTTTATTTTGCACATTGTAATTTTAATTATTCCCGTCATCTTCCTCCAGTTAATTTTACATGTATTTGGTTTAGGTATGCATAGCATGATGGTTCGAAATTTGGTGCGGTGCAAGTAAAAGTGTAATATGATTAAAACTGAGTTCGAATGTTCTAAATCGATGGAAGTGGATATTTGTTTTGGATAAGCCGCTTTCAAGAATGTCTAGATTAGGGAAACGGCCCTGGGGTAGAATATAGGGCTCGTTGAGGGTGTATTTTAATATTAGTGTTGCATAATGGTTGCCCTTGCACTTAATCGTCTTATTGTATTGTCATAAGTAGTTTTATAGAAGGGTTTTTCTAAGAATGAGCCAAAGTGACAGTTCGCGTAACAAGTGAACATCACATGTAATTCAGAGAAGTATCCCTCCGCCGAAACAGCTATTCAGCCACGCCCCTTCGTAAAGTGTTAATGGCTCCAGTGAAAACATCCCTATGCAGAAGTCTAAGAATTTCGCTGAGACTTATGCACGTACGCGAGTCCGGGAAATATTTAAATTTAATTACATGTGAGTAAAATGTCTTAACATCCTGTCACAATCAGTAAAAGAAAACTGTCCTGAATATAAATAGAAATAAAATTATTTTCAGCCGGAAACACGTGCATCGGTATGCATCTCGCATTAGAGTCTTGGTCTTAATATTTATCACAAAAAAAAAATTTAATGTATATTTATAACAAAAGAATTTTTACAGAAGAGCACATAACTCAGCACTTACTAATTTCATTTATTTCTCGCAGCTCACTATATTTTTCTCGGACGAGGACATCAAAAAAGGAAGCTTCAAGTCATTTAAGTTTCCCAACTGCAAACGAACGAATGCAGGAAGGGAGTCTGATGGGCTCGAGGGCACAATGGCCAAGAACCTTCAGTTGTTGCCAGCACTAGCTGTCACTTTGGCTCATCCTTAAAAAAATCGTTCTATAATGTGTTTCGATTGAAATATCGTAGAACCCAAAAATTTTACGTTTTTTATTGGGGGAAGTTCGTATCCAGCTTCAATCGTCCAAGCGTTCTAAACAAGTGATATACCGACAAATTATACGAATTATCTAATAAACTAGAATGACACGTTAGTCCGCAAACCATTAACGTTGAAACACCTCGTCACTCGACTCTCCTGCGTTCACAAAGACTTTAGCGGGATATTGTTAATCAGTCAGTCACGAACAAGTGAAAATACATTTATTAAGAGGGGCTTCCATAAACACATTTATTTCTTTAAGAATGTATTTTAAGAGGTTAAATTTATGCAAAATAAGTATAATAAATGTTGATGAAATCAACAATTCTCTCACTTCCTTCTCGGAACTCAAAATTGATTGATTGATATCAAAATAGATTGGAACGGGTGACGACTCAGCAGTTGGAACACTGGCCAACTGTTCCGGCGGTTATTACTGGACATGCACGTGAGCAACTGTTAGTTCTAGACACATTTCGTTTACCAAGCTCCGCCCTTCTACCCAACACGGGCGTTGGCGTTAGTGATAAATAGGGCAGAATTTAATAAAATGTCATTTTTTCCTTTTTCCCCTTCAGAACAATGTCGTTTAGTATAGACATTCATTTTATGTTATGACAAAAGGAATTAACCATTTCAGGACATTATTTTGCATTTTTGTCGATTTCGACTAATAAGTCATTTTATTTTTCACGTCATCGATGCAGTTTTGCTGATGTCATCAACTTTTACGTCATTTTTAATGGCACTTCAAATAATATTTACGAAATGCAACAAATGTCCTTCACAGAATTACACAGACTGTCTGAATTCTTTGCTCAGAAATTTTTGGCAACCGTTGTGTGAAATTATGTGCCTATATCAGCGTCATTGCCGGTCCGACCAATTTCGGATTACTCTCACAGTGATTTTTGGTAAAGAACAGTCCAAACCAAAGGTTTCCAGCGGAGTGCACACGAGCAAATAGAAGAAGCCTCGATTACATCAGTAACGTATCCAACAGCTTGAGTTGTTCATCCGAACGGGTTTTTGAATAAGATTTTTACGTCATATTTTTTTGGTTTTAGTGCAATTTTATGAGCCACGAGGTTTTAATTGCAATTTAACTTTAATTTCTTTTTAACATCGCTTTATCTTATCCAATCGGTTTTTAGATTTTAACGTATTTTTGGCAGTATGTCTATACCATTGATAGTATTGTCTACAACGCTGAATTATGGCGTTTCATGGGGGCCTAGGCCGCGCGACGCCATAGCTTTCTTACAGCCGCTCCCACCCCATCCCTCGATCCCAGTCCATGCACGTACCACGTCCCCCTTCACCGTGATCCAGAAAAGATGTTGGTATTAGAGAGTTAAAACATCAGTTAGGACCAATTCAGTGTAAAACACTTCAATTAGGTCAAATTTACAATCCGCCAACGTAATTAGACGAAACGAAACTGAAATTTCGACCGGTAGCGGGAGCTCAGTGAATCAACGAGTCACTGCAACGCCTCTGACCGGGAGGGCCTAGGTTCGAGTCCTGACGGCGGCAGGGTTTTCGATACTAGCTTTCAGCCACGTCGAATTCAGGCGCTGTCTGGAGGAGAATTCTAGCGGCCGGCTGCGCTGATCGATCGTTTTCCGTCGTTTCTCCGATCAACACCAGGCGAATGCCGGAGCAGTACCTACCAAACGGACGCGCGCGACCTGTCCTTCCCCTTCCTTGTCCTATCCTCCCCTACACACTTACACGAACATGCACTACATGCCACATTTTCCCGGGAGACCTGTCGGAGCTTGGGAGCTTGTCCGGCGGGGGCTGTGTCCCGCGAGTCCTGGTTAGGGGAGATCACACTAGCCGACGTGGTCGGTCCCGGATCTCGCCATCCAGCGGGGGAAGATCACCGCCACCTCCGAGAAGAAAACATGCACTACACTAACGGACTAATTACCAGAGTTGACGCCCGGAAACAGAAAACATCAATCAATCAATCTGAAATTTAGATTGTTTTATTGTTGATATTGAAGTGGTAGTACTGATGCGGTTTTTTTCAAAATGCAAGTCATTCGTAAATAGTTATTGACACAGCAGTTACAAAATGACCAACCTAGTAGTACCTTAACTTCAACGGGTCTGCACAGCAGTACAGAAGTAATCTGCAGGTACCGACATTTTTTCGACGCAGCCACACTGGCACGGCGGTTATTCCGCGACGCCGTACCTTCCAAAGCCTGTCCCCCCCCGGCGTCCGCGCCGCGGACAAGGACGTTAGCGTGAGATTGTTAGGGGCCCCGGGCGCCAGGGCCCGGGAGAAGTCCCAAAAGCCCCCCGGGTTTCCCGACGCCCCCTGGGCCGAGGTTAAAGCAGCGCAAAAGGGGCCATCTCCCCCAGTGCCCGGCCCCCGCCCGGGGGACCTCCCGGGCGGCGCCGACCCCATCGACTGGACGTCCAGCGCCCACGCCCCCCGGCGGGACCCCCCCTTCCCCGGACCTCCAGAACTGTCGGAAGCGCCGCCCCCTTTTTAGGCGTTTTGGAGCAAGAGGCGCCTGAAAACCGAATGTTTGCTTGAGCTTTTCGTTATTGGCACCCCATTTAATTTTCTGACTACAGTGTGCAGAGAGTCATCTCAGGAGCCCCAATTCCCGCTATCCCCGCAGTGACTTGTTTGGGGAGATCTTATCAAGTCCGACGTTGGCGAATTTTGAACTTAATTTGGGGTTTTCAAGGGAGGGGATGGATTATATTCTAGATGGAATAGGGAGGTTTTTCCCTTTTCCCCGATGGCCCCAGAGTCGCTTGATCTACATCAGTGTTGATATGGTCGCGATGAGACATTGGCAGCAGGAGCGAGAAAGACGCGAAAATCGAGTCATATTCCATCTCGTAATACCCGTTATTTTTTACAAAAAAACCTAAAAAGGCGAGAGAATTAATTCGCTGTCTGTAGGAAAATTTAGCGGCCGCATTAGACCGGTAGTTTCAGTGGTTTATCTCATCAATAGCAGGCAAATCGGAATCCTAACACGGCCACGGAGCGGGCGATCTTTCCTTCTTCCTTGCCCTATTTCTGTCCTTACTTCTCTCTCTCTCTCTCTCCTCTCTCCCCCCCCCCCCTACCCCAACATGCACCATATCAGCATGAGAGACCAGTTTACACCTTGTACCGGCGGGGGCGGTTTTTTTTGGGGAGATACATGGAAAGAAAGATCCCCCATAAACTGACGTGGGGTCGGCGCCAGATCCTCCTGAGAAAAACATCCATTTTTGACTGAATTCGCCCTAGTGGCTGGTCAAAAACCCCGCCGCCGTCAGCACTGAAACTAGACCCCCCGATCACGGGCGCTGCAGTGACATCAGTTGATGATTTCCCTGGGTTATCACAAAAAGCAGGGAAAAACTCCCGATCAGAACAGCGGGCCCAAAATTTCCCCCAGAAGCGACGAACGAAGCGGGCAGCTAGTGCGAAAATCCTCCCAATTGACTCGAAATGAACCTCCCGGTCTGAGGCGCTGCAATGACATCCGTTGATGCACGAGCTACCGCCCCGGTCGTAGTTTCGACATTATTTTTTTTAGCACTGAAGACAGACCACTACATTTTGATTATTTTTTTGGCCCCGATTATCAAAATATCGAAATTACCGTGCTACCAACAGGATTTTAAACTTTTAATGGGGAAAAAAGGAACGGGGTTCATTTGCAAAAGTTAGGCTGAACAAACCTGAAAAATGAGGAACAAGATTGTTTTACCTGCCCTTTTTATAGTCTGTTAAAAACTATTAAAGTCGCATACCAATTGAGGAGGAAAGGCTCCCATTTTTCCTTACAATCTCCAGGTATGTCAATCTGGGGAATGTTTCCCCCCAATATTGGTGGTGATTTGGGGATGACCAGAAATTATGTTGGTGGGGTGATCGCAGCTTATAACAAAAAAACAAATAGATTATTTTATTACGTCTATTGCCCACCTAAAAAGGCTTTTTCCCCGACCGCCTCTTTCCCTCCAATGGTAAAAAATGATCAGTATAAAACGCAACCCCAAAGCAGGGAGAGCGAATTGCAGGGGAAACCCGTTTGATGGCGAATAGCGGCGAGCAGTATCAAGCAGGTAAACTGTCGGAAAGCGCAATCCCCACCCCTAACCCCACCCAGAGGAGAGCAAGCAACCCCCTGTGGCCACGAGTTTAAAGAGGGCACGCGCCGCTTGTTTCGGATGAAGGAATATTGTATTAAAGAAAAGATTTATTCCGGGATTTTAAAAGGAAATAAGCTTCCTGAAAATTTAGATTACATAAATTAATAAAAATTTTTGGTTTCTTTTCAAACAATTTTTGGGAAATATATGTTTTTTTTTATTTTTTTCTGTTTTAAATAAATATAATTTAATAGTAAATTACAGATTCTCAAAATAAAATGTTATTATTATTATTATTATTATTATTATTATTATTATTATTATTAATACCTTCATCCCATTTATCTCCCCCTTTTAAAAAAAAATGTTTCGGAAATTTCCGCGAAAAAAAATAGAAAGCTAGTTGAGTAACAAAAGAAGAAAATAACATATTTATTTAAGAATTGTATGAATCAAGCGAACCCCCCTCAAAGTTCAAAATGCCCTATTTCCAAAAAAAACATTAAACGTTTTGGGAACATTTGCTATAAACTGACCCCTATAAAGTTTCTTTGTCCACGGGAATCGCTTTATGTTTCTTTGAGTTTTTGAGATTAGCAGGCTTGTTCGCATAAATTTTCCCTTTTTTGAGGCACTCCCAATGAAATTCCCGCAAATCGGCGAACGAGGGCCCCACAAACCCGGAAATTATTCTGTTCCCAAAAACCTTAGAAATTGCATTGTCGAAAGAAAAGTCAATCTACTGTTTTGTTAAACATCCGATGAAATCAAGGTCGTTATTAAAAATCACTTGATAGGCATCCCTGGATCTCAAAAATTTTCCGTAAAAATAGAATTTACGAGCAGCCTGATTAGAAACCCAGTCTTCAGATGCTTAATGGTTAATTGATGAGCTCTATTAACAAAAAAAATCTTTAAACATCTTGAACTGAAATGGGAAGTTATCCAATTTTTCCCTATCTTATGTATTATATTAAAAATAAAGATACATTCGCTTTCAAATATTTCTTTTTATTTCGCAGTTAAGAAATCTGACAGATTTTTTTTGTTGTTTTTATTTTCATTTTGTTTTTATTAGGGGAAAAGGGAAATTTTTGTTTAAATTTTGGGTAACGGGCAACTGATTGCCCAAAAGACTGTGATAAGCCAGGGGATGTACCGCCGCTTGAAACTTTTTTAAACCCATTTTGCGCTATTGCCCTGCCCGTGATCCGTTTAAGAGGGTTAACGCCCCGCCCTTTACATCCCTGATATAAACCACATTCAAACACCGCTGGTGATCGGTTAGCAAAAACCCAACGAGGCGTTGCCAAGGCCGGTTTTGGGAAGGCGAGAGGGGAAAGGGGTAAAACCCCGGCAGTGGGCGTTCCCCCTCCGCCGCAGCAAATTTACTTTTTTAATCCGGTTTCAACTTGTCGCAGATATTTCCAGGGGAGGTCGAGAGGTTCCCGGGAGCCCCCCCTCCAGGCCCCAGGCTGGAGGTCATCCGCGGCCCCGGGAGGGGGGGGAGGGAGGGGCTGGAAAGGGTGAAACGGTCGCGCAGGGGGGTTCCCGCTTCATTTCCAAGGTCGCCCCCCTTTTTCGACGTTGCCAGAGCGAGGGCGGTTTTGACGCATGCCGCAATGAACGGGCCTGATCGTAAAGGAGGATAGGGGATTGAGCGTTTCTGAATGCGATTTTTCGGGGCTTGCATCTAGCCACTGGCTTTACCACTTTCGCAACGATCCTTTTTTTGAGGCGGTGCGCTTGGGGTATAAAATGAGGTTCTAAACTGAATCCTCTTGATGAGATTTTTTGGGGAAGAGGGGGTCGGTTTAATGGTTTGGATTTGCCTCCCGGGGGCCCCGTTTGATTCCCCGAAAACATATTGAATTTATGGATGGAAAAGGAGTTCTCGGCAGTTTTCTCGGTTTTCCCCGGAGCCCCTGGCCCCATTCCATCACTTCTTCATTTTTATATTATCGAATTATCAGATCATTTTAAAACCCAATAACCTCAGATGTTGACCCAAAACCCAAAATAAAATTTCTCTGAAATATGACGGCTGAGATGAAGTTAACACACTACAAACTATGAAAATATCATTAAAATTTTTTTCCCCTGCTGGAGGGATAGTAGGTATGATGACGATTCACACAAAGGATCGCAAAAACATACATAAATGGAACATATTACGAATATAAAAGAAATGTTAGGTTGGGGACACGATTTGTTAAAGATTATGAACTAAAATTTTTATCCCAGGGGAAGAAATAATTGATAGAGAAATTTAATCTTATTTTTTTTAATTTTTTTATGAGTAAACACCCAGATAATTTTTTTACACAGTTCCAATGAAATAATACCTTAAAGAAGGGGGAAAAAACCATTAAATTGCATTGCTTGCGTTTTCTAGGAAAAAGAGCCAAAACCAAAAAAAAAATTTGATATTTTTAAATTATTTTGTAACGAAAAGTGTTTTATTGACTGAAACGACTTTATACTTTTTTTATATTGTTTTTATTACCCCTTTTGTTTTTTGTTGTGACTTCCCCTTCCTTTGTAAGAGTACAAAGGGGAGGGTTACAGAGAGACCTGATGTAAAAAAGGATCCCTCCCACCAGGTTCGGCATATTTAAAATAATAAATTACATCATACAAACATTTTTTCTTTTATTCAAAAATTTAACTAGAATATGGCTTTGTCAGAATAATGAAAACGAGCACAAAAAAACACTTAAAAATAAATAAAAAAAACCCAACGTCGACGCGCGGGGATGCGACAAAAATATATATTTTAATGTTTGGGAAAAAATACTTTGCATTAACTGTGTTGAAAATTATGCCTTTACAGTCTCAAGAATATTATATGTTGGGGCATATATTGATTGACCTGTAAGCAGTGTTTGGATGTTCTCGGGGGTGGGGCCGTTTGTTTCTTTCGTTACGATAAGAGTTGTCTTTTTTCTGATGTATATAAAATAGTTAAATTTGAAGGTTTTTCCAACACTATACCCCACTATGGCTGAACTGGGAATTCAACATTTTAGTTCGTATACCAGGTACGCCGTAATATTTTGAAACCCCAAAACTGTTGACGAAACATTTTGTTAAATAATTAAAAAGTGGGAAATTTAGTTTCACAGACTCAAGAAGAATATGTTGGGAATTTGATTCACCATGTACATGGTGTTCGGATTTCCCCAAGGATGTGAGAGATTCTTATTTTTGAGAAGTCCAGAAGGAAATTCGATCCCCACCAGACAGGGTCGCCGTAGTTCTTCAAGCTCAGTCCTTGTCTTGTCTCCGGTCAGTACCGGACTTAACGTTTTTCCGCACAAGTGCGAACGTTAACTTTGTGACATTTAATTCCCAGAAAACAATATTCATTCCCCAAATTGCTTTTAAGAAGACTGGTTTTACGCGTAAGAAATTGTGTTTGATCACTATTATTCAATAAAGCGTATGGTATAATTCATAAATGGACTGAAAACAGTTCTTTTTGGCTGGTGGTGTTTTTTTGTGTCTTCATAAAATGGGAATTTAGTCTTCAATGTTCAGTGCCATAAGATTAGTGAAAAAAGAAATGAAACTGGGGGATGTCACACAAGGTGGCAAAGAGTAAACGACAGCAGGTATGGAAAACGTATTTTTAATTTTGATATTTTTTCATTTTTAATTGCATATTTTCATGTACATTTTAAATTTTTTTATAAACCGGGGCCTCACTTATATTTGTTATAGAATGGCGTGTAAAGTTTTGCGGCGTGTGTTTTGTATTTATTTCTTTTAATACCTTTAAAAATAATTTGTCCCAGTAAAAAAATATTTCAACGAATTATCCCATCCAAGTTTTATTTATCTCATTCTTCTCCCACATTCTCATTTTTATTCTTTGTTTTTTTATTTTTTTAAAATATTGTGTTTTTAAGAACATTTTTAAAACTTTTTCAAAAACAAACAAACAGCCGATTGATGCCGAGATCGCATGACAGTAGTGTCGTGGGGTCTTTGGACCGAAGGGTCGCGGGTCGAGTCCCGCCCGAGCATGGTTTATTTGTGATCCCCTTTTATCTTATTATCACCATATGGTTTCATCTTCAAGACATACCGTTAACTCCAATAGTGGCGCTAATGATCCGTTGTAACGTCCTTAAGTAACAAAAAAACTCATTGCACAGTCCCGCAAACAAAAGGACGTATGAAAAGGTCTGACGTTTCTGGGGGCAATGGATTCGACGGGCCGGGTGAGGGATTTTAAATTAAGGGCCTATAAACGTTAGGGTGTTCAATCGAAATTCAAAAAAGGTTTGTTTCATCCTTGAAGGTTTCCGGGGTCCCCAAATTTAAACCCCGAAAAAAATTTTACCCTTTTTTAACTTTGTCACAGGATTTTTTTTTTTAATTTGTTGCGCCCCTTTCCTTTGCGACGCAACGCGTCTCTTCGCCCTTGTCGAGCGTTCAGCGCGGGGTAATCCCCCACTAATATCTCTCGTATAAGCAGAGAGTATATGGAATGTGTCCCGTCCGTCTGTCGGTTGGTTTTCAAGAGGACCGCCAGGTAGCATCTCCCGGACGCGCCTCCCAACGCGCCTCCGCTCGCTACCCCGCGGCCAGCATTGGGAAGGAATTAGAAAGGGGAGGGGAGGGAACTAAGGTTTAGGCGACCCTACGCCCTTGCGAAGCAGCCAAAGGTTTTTTTGGAAAACATGGATTGACGGGGAAACGAACCCCACCTCTTTCAGAGATGACAAAAAAGTTTATTATTTTTTTTTATTAAATATGATTATTTTTAAATATGTATATTAATTCAAACTTCAAAACTCTAATTATTAAAGATAAAAATTTGAAAAAAATATTTTTTCCCCGGGTCTGCCCAAAATTCCCCTTTCGGCCCCTCCCCAAACCCCTGTTCACGAATCGACTCCCCCGAACCGCGAAGGCGACAGTGAGGCGGTACATGCCAAGTATAATGCCTTGGCCTTCAAAGGGGGACAATGTCAAAAAAAAATTGTTTCGTGACACGATTTCCCCCCACATGCAGTGGCAAAAGTGATTCCGACCCGAACTCAAAAAGTTCTAGAAGCTAAACATTTATTCACAAGCCTCAGTGTATAAAATGCATCAGCATTACAACCGTTTTTCGTTAAGATAGTGTTAAATGCATGCCCAAAAAACACTGGGTTTCTTGACGCCTTCTCGTCAGAAGAAAAAAAAAAATTTGAAATATCTTTTATGAAGAGGGAGTGATAGTAATAAACGTAAATCACTAAGTTTTAATCAATCAAAAAATTTGAAAAAATTTTACGATATTTTTTAAATAAGTTTTTCAATTCTTTTTGATTATACACTTTTATTTTTACAAAGAACAGGTTTTTTATTTGTTAAGGGTTTAATGAATATATTAGATCTTTTTAAATTTAAAATATCTCTCGTTATAATATACTGGTCGTTTTACTTGAAATGAAAACCATATTTCATTGGGTCGTTTTTCATTATTGCACTACAAATAAATGATATAGGCGGGGAATTCGTTGATATTTGATAATAAACATTTTTATAAGCACGCGCGAAAAAAGATAAAGAGTAAAAATAGTGAGAAACTGGGACGTTTATGGTCTGGATATTAAAAGATCAATAACAGATCAAGAGGCGAATTTTCAGAGCCATTGTTTATTGGATATATTATACGACACCCCCAGTTTCCAGACTTAATTTTAAACCCCAAAAACCCCCCCCGGGAAAAACAACTCGATTGTAAAAAGAAAGCTTTCTAAAAGATGGAAATTTGTTAATGTTAATTTTTTTATATTTTTGGTTTGTGGGTTTTAGGGGGGCGGATATATTGTTGAGTTATCCGTAAGCATCACAAAAATTCATTCAAACAGCATGGGGGGTTTGCGAGGGGCTGATTTGTAACTGATTCAAAAACGCTTGTTTTGATAACGACTGGCGTCTGGCAACTGACGCAAAGGAGTATAAGGGATCTGAAAGGTATCCATTATTTATAAATGTACAAGAAATGTCAAATTCCATTATCCTGGACACCACGAAAAGTTAGCCGTTTTTGAATGATGATAAACGTTCTCACTTATGTTAAATATAAAGCACGGCACAGAATAACCGACTAACAAAATCTTTTTATTGAAACTTCTCCAAATATTTTTTCCAGATAAGTTTTAGTTTGGGAAGGTTCGAGGGGGCAAAAATGCTGCCTTTTTATATCACCCAGGGTTTTTTTTATTTCATACATTCATTTTAGTAAAAAAGTGAATTGTATAAATATGTTGTGGTGGGGGAAGTAAAATACATTTTTTCCAAAATTAAACCATGGGGCTACCTGAACAATTTATGAAAGTATTAAAGGAAACATGATAACAAATTTGATGGATGTGGAATCGATGACCAAAAAGCTGAATATAATACTTGTTACATACATGAATTTTTTTAATATTATGAGTTAATTGATGTTTTACTATCATTATTAAAATGTATATTCAAATACGGTAAATTGATGATCAAGGAAGCTACTAACAGCTGAAGTACGTGTACCAAGGTGTCGTTATAGCTCAAAGTAAACACATACGCCTTTTTTAATATATTATATTTCTGTATGTTAAACAATGTGTTATTGTTTATTGTAAAAATTTTTAAAAACCCCTTGTATATTATATCGCACACTTTTTTGCTTTTTGTTTTTAATTTTTATATATCGGCTGAGTTCCCCCTCAAACCCAAGCATTGTTGTCTTTCTGGTGACTCAGACGCCCCTAGGGTTCGCGTCCCTTTCGACACCGGGCTTCATAACTGAAAAATTCAGTCATCTCTGAAGAATTCTAGCGACCGACTGCGACTGCCCCGAACGGTAGTTTGCCGGGGTTCCTTCTATCAATACCAGACTGCGGAGCAGTACCTAACAAACGGTCGCGGTCCGCTCGCGATGTATTATTCCTATTCTCGTCCTGTCCTTTCCTTTAACACACACACACACACAATCAAAATTCACTTCCACATATGTCGGAAGACCAGTCGCAGGCTAAAAGATTCTCCCAACTACGGTGGGGCCCTGCTGCTGGAGGTATCCGGAGGAAAATCTATACATCACCCTCAATTTCTTCCGAATGAGAGCAACGATTTTAAGTATCACACTAGTTCCACTTCCGGACGCTTAACAATAACCTTTTATTCACATCCACCGTCATTTCGGCATTTATGGATTATTATTTCCATTGAAGAACTTGCTCACTTAACAAGACGCGTTCCTTTCCAAGCAAAAAAATGCGAACTGCGAATAGTCCGAAAGAGGATTTATTCTTCGCAAGCGCTTACGGCCAGACGTCGTTTTGGACTGACATTGTCGAATGCCCTCCGTTGCTATTTCATCCGGCGTCGTTGCGTCGTATGAATAGTCAAATCCTGACCGCTCGTCGACGTTCAACCCGCATCATCATATCTCGCCCATCCACTCGGCACGAGAGCCCAACTGCCACAATGCAGGCGCCCGTGCCCCCCCCCCTTTGCTGCGTCTTACAAACGCTCCTGTTCCCGTCGCCCTTGGAGTTGTGCCAGCAACGCCGAGAACCCTGGCACCGCCACCACATCCACCACAACCATGTCCACCACAATCACCACGCGAACAGTACCACCACCACCACCACCTCCACTACCACCACCACCACCACCACTCACCACTGCCAGCATAACCACCACCACCGGGGGTTGGAATTAATATTCGGTGTTGTTATGCTGTTCATGACAGTTAATCAAAAAATTTCTGTGTGCTCTACCAATAGGTAGATTAGGATTAAAGATATGTAGATAGGATTAAATATCGCTGTTTGTTTCATCACCTTGATAACCACTTGCATTTATATTTTGAACACAATAAGCTCACTATGTGTTTGATTGCCCCCAGAAGTTCTTGTTGAGGATCTGTCAGCTGTAATTTCTTCGTGATATACTCGTATACTTGTGGATTTCTATTTCAAGATTATTTGCAATTCATGCTTTGTGAAGCTCTTTCCTTGTTATATTACATCTGCTTAAATAGTGAACACGTCTTCAGAAGTGAACTGCCAGTCGCCTGTTCTTATCTAAGATAAATTCGAATTGAGGCTCCAAAGGCGGGACTAGACCTTAGCTATTAACGCGCCCGGGAAACACTAATCAATCAATAAAAATCACTGGAGCGGCAGTGGAGCTCCGCCTGCCGCCCGCCACGCCTTCGCGTGCTGTCCAAAGTCACCTGGTCCGCTACTGGGCCTTTCGCGGTTTTGCCACCTGCCGTCCGTCCGTGCCCGGACCAGCCAGCCCGAACGCCCTTGCTGCCATCAGCTCCCGTCCGCTCCCAGCCAGCGCCAGCCAGGGGCCGGCAGCGCCAACCTCACCTTTTGCACCGAGGCCGCTCGCCTCCCTGGAAGGCCCTGGCTCTGCCTCTATTCGCCGCCACTTCGATAGCTACGGTCGAGTAGCCCAAGTTTTGAATTCCTTTGGCCAACACGTCTGCATTTCCCTAGTGTTTAGAGTATTTTGGCGTTAAATAGTGATGTGTGAAAAGAATAAATCTGCCCCAACGACCCGAACTTGTGGCTGCGCGAATGGAACATTTGGAATGGTTAAACAAAGTTGAAACCGATCACCCACAGAACAGAAATTTACTTTGGTCATCTGCCTAAAAGGGACTTTTATCCGATCTTTGCTTTAAGGCATTGATTCACTGGGATCGAGGGGTGCCGGCAGCTTGAGCGAGATGCCCCAGAGTGTGGCGCGAACTTTATTTCTTTCGTAATATATCATGGCATTGATGAAACGCATGCATTTCTATGAGACATATGAAAAGGACGTGATAGACAAATGGTTTATCTACCTTATGTGTAAAAATCTAAAACCACCTTTTAGTTTAAGAATGATGTGTAATTTCCCTTTAAATTCCTCCAATAATCGACATGATCTATTAATTTGTGTTCCCGCTCTGTTTTTTTTGCTGAGGGCAGCAAAAAAAACGAAAATTTCTATTAATACTGCGCATATTTTAATTTTGTCCGGTAGGATTGTAAACTGTTCACTGTACACCGCCCCAACCAAGATCAGGGGTTCCCTGTTCTCTATACCGCTCGGGGCCCTTCCCGCCCCCGCCTTCGTCCCGTTCCCGTGCCCGTCCCCGCCGCCAACGCCCCCTGGTCGAACGAAATGCGGATGGGCTCGCCCTGCACCATTTTCGCACGCCATCTTCAATGAATGAACGCCTCCTCAATCCGGAACGCCGGGAAGAAAGCTCCATTGTAGCACCAGTAGGCACTTAAAGGCACATAGCGTGAGCGGGCCCCACCCTCCCCTCTTCCCCACCCGCGCACGAGGCTCAAGGCTTGGAATACAACCCGCTGTTTTGTCCGAACGCCTTGCTGGCACTGCCTCCCTTTCCCTCCCCTAACATAAGCCAGATGCGTCTGCGCCACTTAACATAAGTTGGCGAACATCTGTTTTCCGGCTTGGAATCTTGGCCGCGCCGACGCCTTCCGATTTCAAGCCTTCCGAACTCGCTTCCCCCCCTTCCCGCCAAAAGTCCCACCCCGCCCAAGTTTTATTGAATAAGTGGTCCCCTGTATCAGGAATTATAAAGCTCGGTTTGGGGTTTCCGGAGTTCGGTGCCGGTTTTTTAAAGATTTTTTTAACTGTCGTTTGGGACGGCGAGCAAACAGACCGTTCTGGAAAATGGAGAGGGTGGGTTGCTTTCGGAGCAGATATTTTGACGCTTGCTCGGAAGTAGCCATACCGCCACCGAGTCGCCGCCCCCCTATCGTCGCTGCGTCCCCCCGCCACCGCCACCGCCCCAGGTCGCCGGCATCGGTCCAACGAGGATATGCCACCCATCGGATTGCGCTTTTCGGTCCAACAAACAGGGATAGGTCCCCAACCGGAACGCCTCTGGGCGGGGAGGGGGGAAAAAGGCCGAGGCCGGAGGGAGCTTTGAATCAGGAGGTGAGATGAACCGGACGGGGGACAATAAAGGGAGGGGGAAAAGATAGCGAATGAAGTCTCAGGAATCGAAGAGGAGAGATACAAATCGCCAAATTTGACGACGTTGGGTACCGGGGACGGAGGGGGGCGGGGGCGGCGGAGGGGGGGCCGGAGGGCCCCGGGAGAAGGAGGGGGTGGGGGAAAAAAGAGGGCGGAGGGGGGGGCCCAGAGAGGGAGGGGGGAGACGGAGGGCGGAGAGGAGGGTAGAGGTTGCAAGGAGGGGGGAGGGACTGCGACGAGGGGCGCGACGGAGGACTGCAAAGGGGGGGGACGGAGGGGGGGAGGAGAGGCGAGGGGGGCGGCGAGGAGGGCGGTAACGGAGGGCGGCGACAGAGGGCGGCGAGGGAGGGCGGCGACGGGGGCGGCGACGGGGGCGGCGACGGAGGGCGGCGAGGAGGGGGCGAGGGAGGGCGGCGACGGAGGGGGGGACGGAGGGCGGCGACGGAGGGCGGCGAGGGGGGCGAGAGGAGGGCGGCGAGGGAGGGCGGCGACGGAGGGCGGCGACGGAGGGCGGGACGGAGGGCGGCGACGGGGGGCGGCAGGGGGGCGGCACGGAGGGGGGCGACGGAGGGCGGCGACGGAGGGCGGCGACGGAGGGCGGCGAGGAGGGCGGCGACGGAGGGGGGCGGGGACAGATGAAGAGGGAGATGTTTAGGGGGATTTTTCGCAAGAGATGACCACGGCAGAATGGAAACGGGGGAGAAGGAAAACGAAGATATGAATGAATTTTGGGAGGAAAGAGGAATGGGGAGGAAATCGTCAAATACCAATTTTCGGTGTTTGGGGGGAAAAAACAAGAACAGATGCAAATCGGAAGGTTAAATGATGTAAACGGAAACAGTGAAACATGATGATAGGGCATCGGCGTGGTTGTGAGAAGAAAAAATGCAGAAGGGGATGTATAGAATGTATGGAAAAATAGCTTGATAAAATGGCGTGAAAATGTAGAGGCAGAATTTTGGGTTTTATTCTGGTTCTCGGGAGCCAGTTGGTTAGCCAACCTTCCGACATCATTTCAAGTTTTCGACAGAGGTGAAATGTTTTTATTCACCGTTCAAATCATTCATTTGTTTTTAAACCCTCAGCACTAAAAATGATTGATGAGATTTGGGCCAGGATTATGTAGAGTCTTTCTTCATGTCTGAAATAACTTTCTAAGTTCCGAGATATTTGGTTGCCTACTGAGGAATAGAGTTTTGGGTTACAAATCTCAGCCATTATTCAAATGTCTTCCTTAAGGATCTAATGCTTGAGACAAAAGCTTTTACATACTTAATTGCCCTGATTATTACAGGGAAACACAGTCTTTGGAAATTATTGATGAATTGCGGGGGAATTGACTTTTGGGTTGGGAGACGTTTGGGGAACGGAATTTTGAAAAAGGCGGATTTCCAAAAACCAAAATTAGCGGACGGAGAAGTTTGAAACGGCCAGTTAGAGGACGGAGGAATTGACAATGGTTCTTTGGGAGGACGAACCCCGGGCCAATGGAACGTTGGAAGAAGTTAGGAAACGGAAGATTACGAGGAGATTTTCGGGATGGGAACTTTGGGAGGTCCGAAAAGATTGGTTTCGAACATTAGAGAACGAATACGCCCGGGTTTGAGAACGTTAAGAATTGCAACCAGGAAAAAAAGCAATGTTGGGGACAGCAAAGAGGGCATCGGAAAATTGAAGGAGGGAGGGGTCCGTGGGAACGTAGTGAAGATGACAGTGGTACTTTTGAGATGGGAAACGACATGGCAAAACGTGGCCAACCCGCGCGTATACACCGAGCATTACACGCTGGGCATTCCTGGAAGAAAAAAGTAGATAAGGGGGAAAGGGGGCACAGTCGAAAGGCGAAGAGGGGGCACAGGCCGCAGGGGGCGAGGGCCCGAAAGGGGGTGGAACCAAATTGGGGGCGGATGCCCAGTGGGGGGGGCCGGGGCGGCGGCCCGTTACAAAGCTGGCGTCGGCCTTGCTCCTTCCTGGGAAATGGTTTTGTTTACGCCCCCAGCGCCAATGGGGCCTGCTAAAAAAACAGAATTCCCGCCCCCCTTTCCCGGGGCGCTTTGTTGTATTGGGAGGCGAGGAATGAGGCGGCAAACATTTTTTGGTGACTGGCGTTTGGGCCCGCCTTTCCCCGTTCCCCCCCCGCACCCCGTTCCGTTCATCTACGGCGATATCCGTTCCCAGGTTTTCCCTGCACCCCGCCCTTTTCCCCGGGATTTCTGTGCCACGCGAATTGGCCTGGTCGTGTTTCCATTGATTCTCCGCCCATTGCGTTTCATTCATTCACTGTTACACCCACCCGCGCAGTTACTGAATTTTTTACGTTCCTGCACCTTGAAGATAACTATTTTGGGTAAGTGATTGTTACAAGAGACAATATCAAGTGTTGGGGACATAGTCCAACATCCCGTCTGAGCTCTAGGTTTTTATCTGAAATGTCTTCATACGATATTTTGATTTTAAAAACCCAACCTTCACTCTTTTTCGGCTAATTATTCCATTTTTTCGATTAATTAATTTTTTTCCAATTTTTGATTAAAAATAGCAAAATATTTTACTTGGTCGGAAAAAATTTAGTTTTTTCCATTAAAAAAAGCTCAAATGTTCCATTCGTAATATTATTTTTGTTCTCGTTCATATAACAAGTATTCTTCATTTCAAGTAGTTTTATGTTATCATGCATTCTAGGTTATATTCATAGTTTAAAAAATACCCGCTATGTTTAACTGTCCTTTCCAGTTTGTGAGTCCTTTCATCCTTATCCATGTCCAATCTGTATCCGTATCCGTGTCTTCCACAGCCGGTATCATCGAAACCCATTTGCCACCCCGCCAATCGCCATTCACCTTCCTCAACGCATTCCCGTTGGGTCTGCGCTGACACCACACGGAACCCCACTTGACGTCACTATTCGTTTGCCGCATACTTGCTCTGCGTTTTGACCATCGACGTTGAAACCTTGCTGTGAGTTCAGCTTTTAGGCCATATTTCCACCAAAAAGAAATTTTTGAAAACCCCCGGGGCCCCAAAACCTCATTCTAGTTTTCTCTCTTTTAAAATTTTTTTATCCTTTCCCCCTCGTCCTTTTTCCCCGGGTTCCACCCCTTGTCCCTATTTTCGACGTACCAACTCGTCGTTCCCCCCGTGTTCTCCCACCTCGTCCTCCACCCAGTCCTTCCCATCCCGTACTCCCCCCCTTACTCCCACTCTTGTTCCCCCGTCCTCCCACCCGTCCTCCCACCCTGCTCCCACCCCGCCCCTCCACCCGTCGCCCCCCCGTCGCTTCCCCATCGTCCGACCTAGTCGTCCCACCCAGTCGTCCCATCCGTCGTCCCACCCGTCGTCTCACCTTTCTACCATTCCATCGTCCCACTTGGTTATCGGCCCCCAGTCCCACCCCTTCGTACCATCACGCCCTCCGCCTCGTCACCCTGCCCCACCCGTTAACCCGCCCGTCCCCCGCCCGTCACCCCGCCCCGTCACCCCGCCCGTCACCCCCGCCCGTCACCCCCCGCCCGCCATCCCCCGCCCGTCACCCCGCCCGTCACCCCCCCCCGTCACCCCCCCCCGTCACCCCCCCCCCGTCACCCCCCCCCGTCCCCCCCGCCCCGTCACCCCCCCCGTCACCCCGCCCGCACCCCGCCCGTCAACCCGCCCCGTCACCCTCTCCTTCCCCCGCCTCCCCACCCCCGTCCCCCCGGGGCGTCGTCCCCCTTTCCTCCCAAAACCACACCCTCGCAAAGTTTTTGCCTGATTCGCCCCGAAAAACGCCAGTCTCGCTTTCTACTCCCGTCGCCGCCCCGGTTCCGCCCCCCTCGGGCAGCCCGCGCAGGAAACGCCTCGAGGGAAAAGGGGCGGGGCGTACAGCGCTGGGTCTGACGAACGCCACGTTTACGAGGCAGACGGACGCCGGCGCCGCACCCAAGGAAAGGCCCCGGGGGGGGCAGCCCGACAGAGGACCCCGCGGGGGGCCCGAATTTTCGGACGAAGATGCAGTTTAATTTTTTTTTTCCCCACCGCCAAGATAGACCAGGCATTTAATCCCCCCCGCACCCCCCTCACCCCGTCCGATCTGTAAAGGGCGTTAAAACCAAAAACTGTATATGGTAAAAGTCCATGACAAAATGCTATATTTACTCATTACAAAAATAATGTAAAAAATTATAAATAAAATGAATACAGAGGTTTTGTTTTTTATTCACGGACTTTTTTTCTTCTTGTCAGTATTAATTTCATGGGTGTAAAAACTTGCATACTTATCAAATACGATGATTTTGGGAGACTTCAATTATTAAGTTTAATAAAAAAATTCCTACCAAAAACATCCCTCTTCACAGTCGAAGGTGAAACATACAGTGTTCTCAAAACTCAACGCGTCGAGAATGTCATTTAAAGGGCTTTTTCTTTACTTTTTATCGCCCTAAAAATCCAATTTTTTTAATAGAGGTAACCATAATCCATTTGATTTTTTGTGTTCACAGGGAAACATACCGCCCCCCTAAGGGGGGGAGTATTGGGACGGGGCTTGTCGGCCTTCAAGGAACGACTTCTGCATTAGTTGAAGTTCCAATAAACCACCTTTTTTATTCTGTTTCCTAAAATTCATTCACGAGTTATTTTAAATAAAGGGGAGAGGGGAATATTTTCCCCAATGGTTAAAAATTTGAGCGGGATCTTTTCAGAGCAGGGGTTTCCCAACGCAGTGTCGAACGTCTCAGGTCCATGAAATTTAATGAAGGTTAATGATAATCGGGGATCGAAATGTAATAGCCGAATACGACAAGTGACTGAACGAGAATAAACATTTACTGACTAATAAAATAATAATAATAATATTAATAATAAAAAATAATAATAATAATAATAATAAAAAAAAATTATTAAAAAAAAAAATAATGTTGATAATGTTTATTTCATTCTAATTTAATGAAAATAGAATTGTTCAATTATAATCAGTTTTTGGGTTTAAAAACTTTGTTTGAAAACATTTAAAACAAAAATAGTACAAAAGTAATAAATAAAATTTTTAAAAAAACGCTTTTTGAGACTTTTTTTTCGTATTCTGTATAAAACTTTTAAATATTAAGGGTTTTTGTATTTATTTGTGTTATTATTCTATAATATATCATATAGAAACTAATTGTAGGAGTTTAAAAACCATTTTTTTAAAAAAGTCGATCCGAAAGGAGAATCGGCAAAAAAAAGGGGTCCAGAGTTTCCTGCCGGATGGTTCGGAAGTGTCTGAAAAACAAAGTTGGGACGTTTTCCTCATTTGGTCGTGCGCATTCTTCGCGTTTTATCAACGTCTCGAGATATGCGCGAAATCATTAACGGGAATAGTATTGCGCTTGAAAATGACCCGACTGTGCGAGGACAGAGGCGCTGTAAAGGGCTTTGTCAAGTTGTAGGGTAATTTGCTAAAATTTTGGAAATTATACGCAAGTAATCGTGTGAAGAATTTTAGTTAAAGAGTGTATGTATGTTTTATTACGTAAACGATTTATTTATTATAGCATGTTCACATTACCATCTTTCCCTGTCCCCTCTTATTATCGAAAAAAAGATATAACTTCCTGACATTGTTTTAAATTTGTTGGGTTTTAAAACAAAACTAACTGCGGGGGTTTTTTTGGGGATGTCAGTTCATGTCTTATACTTGCAACCAACTACAAATTGTGCCATGACACCCCACTCCCTTTAAAGTTAATAGAGGAGGAAATATTCAATTAAAAGCCTGGGGTTTGTTTGCAGATTTCAACTGTTTGTTTAATAAATGATGTCAAAAGAGTTCCCACTCATTTTAAACTTTTGGTTTAACTGAAAGAGATATATTTTTATTTCGATTGTTAGGGATATTTTCAGTTTAATTTCTCACGCTAAGGTAATAAATATTTCAAATGGGAGAAAAAGATATTTTAACTACTCTCTGATATAGGAAAATATTTTACTATACCCAAAAAAGATGGATTTCTCATAATTTTAAAATCATGGCCCCCTCCCTTCTCCCATCTTACCTATGTTTTCTTTCAATTGTATCAATATTTTTTCACAGAATTCAGCTTCTCCCAAAACAAATGCAATTTATTTAAAATATTTTTTGTTAACGTTACATCTTTAGTTTTAATCTCCAGTCCGTTAAAAAAAAATACTGTTTTTCAGTCTCATAGGGGAAGTTTTCATTTTTTAGATTTAATTTTATATGTTCGTAAAAACGTAATTTAGACGACAATTTTTTGCGCAGGTGAAGAAAGGCAAAAAATTTCCTTCATGTCCTAAAACGGTAAACTATTCACGTCAGAACAGTTTTTGTTAAAAAATGGATTTCACGCAAAAAGGTAAGAAAGGGGTTTTTTTTTCTTCCCTATTTTTCGTAATTTACATTTGAAAAGGCCAATATTTGTCGATTGGGGAATAGAGAGTTGATTTAGAGTCTCCATTTTTTTTTAAAGGAAATTTTAGTGACCTAGGAAGAATGTGCCTGCATCATTTCCCGAAACGAAAGTCGGCAGCGGCGATGGCGGTCGGGCAATTTAGTTTCTCGCCCCAAGATCGAATCAACGTTCAACAATCGATACATCAATCAATCATGTTTTTAACTGTGATTATAAACAAATATTGGGGTGGGGCCAACAATCAATCAAACTAATACAACTTTAAAAAATGAAAGAGGGCGCCCGAGTTCTATCACAAGATTAAACACTTCCCTTTTATAAGATCAGTTCAAAACACTTTGAACAATAACTTTATTATTTAGGAAAAAAAATTTTTTTAAAATAAAAAGAACCAAACAGTCACCATTTTCAAAAATGTCTTTGGGTTTCCCCGCTGTTAATGTAATGGTGTAAAAGTTGGTACATTACATATTGTTTCGCAAAGACGCCTAGCTGTTTTTCTCGCACACTGAAGATAAAAAGTATCTGCGGGTTTCACTTTGACAATTATGTTTGGTTTTCTGTTTTTATTTTGTTGTTAAATTCAAGGAAATTTCTTACACTGGTTAATTGGTTCATAATAAAAGGTTTGACTAATATTTAAGACTTATATATTGTTTCTAATTTTAGTTATTTAAGACATTTAAATTGATTATCAGAAAGACAAAATCCACAAGTGTATCTACCTAATAAGAACAGTGTTTTTTTTGTTTCTGTTGTGAGGTTTGTTTTTTTTTTTTCGACTCAGGGGGATAGCTGTCGAAATATAAATATTGTGAAAATTTTTCAATGTTTTTTTGCTTTTTTGATACATAGAGAGACAAAATTTTTTCCATAGGAAAATTTTTCCTATAGGGAAAAAATATAAAACCTGTAATAATTCGAAAGTATTAATAAATTTCTATTCTTTAATAGATTCTTTATTTCTAAAGATTAAAAATTAAGAAATAATTTCCTGCAGGTGAATTTTCAAAGAGCTTCTTTTCGTAAGAAATCGAATTTTAAAATTTTGAAAATTTTGAACGCGCAGACTTAATATCGCCACGAGACACGCAGCAATAGTTACGATGATTGGGGGTGATTGAGTGAATATTTTTTTTTCCAACGCTTCAACACTTTTGGTATTAGTCCTGGGGGTTCGGGGGTGTTAAAGACGAGAGGTGTCGTGTTCCCGCCGAAATGATACCTGGCGCCGATCTACACGTCAGCTTGCAAGGATTTCCCCCCTTTTGGGATCCCCTGCAGCACTCAAGACGCACCGGCCCGTAACATCGGGGCTGTGCGCCCAGGTTGTTTCTGGTTTCCAACACCGAACTACCAGTTGTTTTAAGACCCTGTGTGCAAATTTATATTTGGGGCCCTTTTACAAAACCAAAAAATTTGTTTTTCTGAATGCACTGTCTGGGTTTAATCAGTAATACAGAATTTCGAATTTATCATTTCTGTTCTATAGAATCTTCAAGTAGAGTAATAGTAGTAGCAAGAATTCGTTTTTTTGGATCAATATTATGTAAAGTACACAAGAGTGACCATTTGAGGCAAATGTAATGTGGCTCATTCTTGAGTAACCCTGCGTGTTCGTGTGTCCGCCGTCACTGGCTTTTTAGACCTCTTCAGTCCACCAGAAGGTAAGGTGTCTTTTATGCGTCCGGTTTCCCGGAGATATCTGATTTTTTTGATCTATCTAAGAGCATTTTGGGGAAAAGGTTTTTAAAACAGCAATTTAGGGAGTTTTTTAAAGGATAACTGACGTGGTCAATAGCTCATTCAATTCCTCGACAAAAACGATTTTTCATTTTTTCAGGATCTCTATAGATACCATGTTCTGGGTAAATCATATAAAAGCGTGTTTCTGACGGTTTTCGACATACGATGGTGAAACGATCTAAAGTATTGAACGTTTTGTCACGATGAATTTTTACTTGATTCATCTCACTGATTATTATTTAATCGAATTTTCTAATGAAGCAATGGTTTTTAAAAGTGTTTTTACCCCTTTCTTTTAGGTGCGTGTGTGTGTGGTGCTTGTGTGCCATAGCTTTTGGATGGACGGGCAGGAACTGTATATGATAAAATTTATTTTATTAATCACATGCGCAGAACAAATGTTTTTAACACGTTTCTGTAGGAGACATATGAGCTAGCCCCCATGGTGTTTGCCGGGCCAAATGGGTCGGCAACATGCTGAAAAGGGGGGTGGAAGGTTCTTGGGGGTTCTTTCTCCGTCTTACTTTGTTCTCAATTTTAAAGATCATCTTTACTGTTTTTCACCCTTTACTTTCTCGCCACGGAGAGAGAGAAAAAATTTAAAGCTGCGCGAAAAAAAGACGAATTTACTGCAGAAAACCCCTTTTTACAGAGCCCTAATAACGAAAAAGGGATAAATAGGCAAAAGAAAAACCTAGCACGAGTGTATCCAGAAACCAAGGCACCCCCAATACCGAAAATTGGGAAAGACGACAAAACGTCTTCCGTCTGTCTATCCACCTGTGAACAACGCTAGCAGCTAAAATGTTCGCTGATTTTCTACAAAATTGGATTCCCTAATTGATTGTTGTCGAGGCCCATCTATTCAAAACTGATATTTCAATGTTTCATCAGAATAATTCAGTCAGAAAAATGATTCCCCTTAATTTTATTTAATTTTGGTTGATAGGAGGGCGTTTAAGAGAATGGGGGGGTTTCATGTTGTTGAAAAAATGATTTTTCGAAAAATTTTAAAAGTTCAAATTTTTCGGGGTCTTCCTAAACTAAAAAATTAAAAATAAAATTTTACCAATAAAATCTGTTTTAAAGATAAATTTTTAAGAAACTCATATGCAATTGTTTGAAAATTTGAGTAACGTTCGCGTAACAAAAAAAGAGCGAGAAGGTTCGGGTTTTGCCCATTTGGCTTCACTTACTTCATTAGTATGCAACGCTCACCCTATGTGTGGAGGAAACCCGGGTGGGCGGATGAAACGCCACTTCGCTGTATCCCCTGATAACCATGGTACGCCAAAGGGGATTTCGGCCCGTGATAAATGGGGACAGGGGAAAGACCAGCTTTTTTTATCTATTGATATAAACAGTCACCCCTGCATTTCAAGGGAAAAGAAAATTGATGAAAAGAATGTTGTTCTAGAGATTTTTTATAAAGACTAGACTGGCCAACATGCTACGTTTCTAATGATGTCAAGTATCGAAGAATGCAAAAAAATGAAGATTGAAAGGGTATTTCTCTGGCAAACATGTCAAGCTAGGAAAATTTAGGCTGATGTCTGAGTACCGGGGAAACCCTTACTTTTTAGGGATTTGACGAACAAAAGAGAAAATCTTTGGGGGGAAATTCCTGGCCTCCAGGCAGGTGTCGACCCACCTTAAATTAAACCCCTGTAATGGTCCCAAAACTCGATGATTTTCAATAAGACGAGGAAGACTGAAAATCTTCCAGGAGAAAGGGGGTTAGCGGTTCGGGTTTTAGGGGAAAGGGGAATGGGGTTTTACCCCTAAGAAGATGCCCAATCGGCCACGAAAAAGTGGGGGCGCGATCCTTAAAAGGGAATCATCCATTTTACTCTTCTTTCAATCCAACATTGAAAACCCAACTAAAATACATCATTTTTAAATTACATCATTATAATTTTAATATACATCATGAAAAATTTTGGGTGTGGTATTGGTTCACTTATGGAAATAAAGGGAAAAAAACTGACTTGACAGCAAGAGTGGCTAGAGGAAACCATAATGCGACTCCCTTTGAGTAGAGTGCCTTGACGATACGAAACTTTTCGCGAGTTGTTCCTTTTTCAAGGGATGGCAAGATGACAGAACTCGAATTTTTAAACTCACGAGAATAAAGGAGTCTATAACACGAGCTTTATATTTTCAGGTTCTATGCCAGATGTAATTTTTCACTTTTTAATCCGTCACGCCATTTCTCCCACTCCCATCATCCCCCCCAATCCACCTCCTTTTTTTTTTGACCAGGTTAATTTTTTACTTGACAATATATTCCCATTTTTCTTTTTATTCTTCCAAATATTATAGAAAAACTGTCACAATGCATACAGTTTTCGGAAATTTTAATTCGCAAATGACCTTAGATGTAGAAAAGTTAAACCTTTAAACGACACCATTTTCAATGACGCTGAGTCAAGAGTTCTGTTCTGACACCGTTATATGATCGTTGATGATCTAGCCCCCTTTCGAAGAACTTTTATTTCAAGTTCAGAGGGGGGGACTTATGTCGTTGGCGAATCCTCCGCCCCCAAGGAGGGAGAGTATGATTGCAAGTTAATGCTTGGGGCCGACTATCCCGTTATGCAAAGAAATGTTCCGACATACATCTAGATTGCGGGGGAAAAGTACTGGGAAAGACCGCAGAAAATCCGCCTTTATACTTGAATCGTCTCATGTAGGTTCTAGAGATGACGAAAATCCGCTGTTATTGGGGGCGAAATGTATAATTAAACGTTCTTAAAATCTGAATCTGGTTTTATTTTTATAGGGATTAGAAAATAATAATAATAATTATTATTTTTAATTTTTATTATTATTATTATTATTATTTTCAACTACATGTACCGTTTGTACTAATTGCTGCGCTTTATACATTGATTCAATCAACTTCTCCAAATGTATTAAAAAAAACAATTGGAGTTTTTGTGCCATTTAAGGTCTTTGGTCTGCAGTTTTACCATTTTTGTTTTATATGATTTCAACCTTCCCCTTAATCACATTTTATTTTTTACTATGCAGAACAAAACAGGAAAGGGGGAAAATTTGTCACATTGTTTTATACGAATAGTTAACTGCACACGTAAAATAGAAATATATTTCGGGGATGGGATGCGGGGAAAACAAAAGCCGTTTCGGGGAACGGTACAAAATGCAAAGTTTAACAAGAGCTGGGTTTTCCACATTTTAAAGGGACATAGGCTAGGACTGTTTTGTTAACTACTCAGGATTTTCCAGGGAAAAGAAAAAAAACTGCTGGAAATGTTAATGGGCAAATCGACATGAGAACCCCCTACTAAATAATTGCGGAGATTGCGACCACGCCCCCCCATAAAAAATGAAAAAAAGACATTAACAAAAAAGGGGGAGTTAATTCATTTGTTATTGTGTTGATCTATTGACAATGACGGTAATTAGTAGAATTAGTTGGCGATGCTGACTGCATTAACAATACGTTTGGGGAGGGGTTTTAGGGAAAAGGGGGACGTATAGACGAAAAAATTTCTGACAAGCCCATATAATGATTTGCCACAATCTATTTACCAATATAATTGATTCAGAAAATGCTACGAATCAGTTTTGAATATTTTCGCAATTTAATAGATTCAATAAACATACCACGGAAAAAATATATATTTGTAACAATTTATGCATCGTAACTGTTTAATTTATTTAAAATATCAATTTGCTATTCTTAATGTTTTTTCAAGAATGAATAAAAAAAGGGTTATTTGAACAAAAGATGAAAAAAATTTAAAAAACATGCTCCAAAAAAATAAGTTTACACCAACAGCATTATAGAGAAAACGTATTGGAGCCCTTTAAAGAAAAAATTTAAATCTGGTCTTAATATACTGTATGTTTAAAAAAAAGACCATGTATTACCCACATGAGACAATCAAAAAAGTTAATTAAAATGTGTCCGGAAATGCTTCATTTCCAATATCGCCTTCACAACGCTGGGAAAATTTTCGGGGAGTTTTTCTTTCCGCAGATCGTTGATCGTATTTAAGAAGTGTACAATGGCATCCGCGAAACAAACCCAGAAAAAACAGGCATTTTTAGACAAAATTAATTGAAAAAACAAGAATACACCCAAAGATTTTAGATCCCCCAAGAGAAATCGAGAGGGTTTGACAGGTGAGCGTGTAGGCTAAGGAAGGGCCACCTTTTTCATCGATCAGAAACCTTCAAACCAAGTGCCGTCAAGTCATAGACTGAAGTGGGAGGAGCGCCATCATGCAATTTTTTGATTGATTGATTTTTCGTGTTTCCGGGGGCGCAACTGCTTTGGGATTTAGTCCTGTTAGTGTAGTACATGTTTTTTCGGGGGATGGCGATCTTCCCCCGGATGGGGGATCCGCGCCATACCATCCAAGGGGTTTTCCCCAACCAGGACTATCCCACCCGGGGGGCCCGCCCCCAACCCGGACAAGGCAAGCCCTGACCGGTCTCCCGGAAATGTGAAAGGGAATGCGTTAGGGAAGTGTGTGTAAGGGGGGAGGAGAGGAAAAAAGAGGAAGGACAGATTGCACGGGGCCGTGGCCCCCTTTTGGGGATTTCCCGGCATTGCCTGGTTTGATGGAGAAACCACGGAAAAATACCATAGAACAACCGGGCCCCTTTTTTCCAGACAGACGGAATTGAGCAGCTGAAAAACCAGTGTCAAAAAACCTGCCGCCGCACAGGGGTAATTTTTTGGGCCCCTTCGGAAATATAAAAGCAAAAATTAAAGCCCTGAATTGAATTAAAATTTTAATTTACTAAAATTTAACAAAAGTTAAAATTTTAAAATTTTTTACAATGCGAGTCATTGTAGAAATTTTTTTAAAAATTTTA
>CAXIVR010000736.1:0-11452 GCA_964035755.1 Teleogryllus oceanicus
TCGGCATTCGTCTGGAAACTAATCAACACCGAAAATGTTTTGCTGCTCGCATTCGAAATGCGATTTTCTATAGGCATTCGTCTGGATACTATTCAACACCCATTCTGGCAACTTCCGCATAGTCGGCTCGCAGCACATGGGCCAACGGCGTGAAAATTCGCGTTTTCGAGCTCGACTGCACCGGGAGAGACCCAGAGGAGCAAAAGCAGGCTTGCAACATTAAGATAGGAGGCTTATGTGCTGGAATTCCATAGGGCGACTACACTTCAGCATTTGTCTGGAAATTATTAGTCACACAAACAGGCAACTTTCGTATAGTCGGCCCTGAGCTCTTAGGCCGAACGCGTGAAAGTTCTCCCTTTCAGGGTGGCCTGCGAGATTAGAAACAACCCAAACGGCGAAATTGGTCTAAGCATTGAAAGCGAGATGGTCTTCTGCTCGCATTCGAAATGACGATTTTCCATCGGCATTCGTCTGGAAAATATTACACACCGAATATGGAAACTTTCGCACTGGCGGTTCTTCGCACGTGGGCCGTAATTCGCTCTTTGGAGCGCCCCTGCTCGCCAGGAAAATAGCGCGAAATGGGAAGGAGGACCCTGACCTTACGACAAGAGGTTGCTCTGCTCAAATACGAAAGGGCGACGTCATATCCGCATTCGTCTGAAACTTCTTCAATTTCAAATGAGGCAACCAGGTATGATGGGCTGGGCTGTTGGGCGGTGTAGCGACAATCACTGCCTCTTTCGGGTAGCCTGCACGCCACAGAAAAGAAAAAGAAACCGAAGCAAAAAGCAGCATACATGCTGTCAATACCAAATAAATCCGCTGCTCACATTCAAGGCGACTTTCTAGCGACTTTCGTAGGAAATATTCAACATCGAAATGACGAGTTGCCTCGAGGAGAGCATCGCAAGTGAGCCATTGTTCCGCTCTTTGGAGCGCCCCTGCTCCTTCAGAAACAGGCGAAAAAGAGGAAAGAAGCGCCATGCTCTCTTAAGACAAGAGGTTATCGCTTCAGATACGAAGAGCGACGTGCCATCCGCATTCGCCGCAAACTATTGGTCTCGAAGAGGCAACGGAGTGCAGGTAGGCTGACTCTTCAGGCGGGCGCGTTCAGAAAGCTATCTCGCTAATGCATTCCGCGCCAAAACTCACAAGCAAATGAAAACAGGGCCATTAGCACCAGAAGCCAGATGCATCTGCTGCTCACATTCAAAGGCGACTTTATGTGACTTTCGTGGGAACTATACAACATCAAGTGGCTGATTCGCTTTCTGGAGGCTTTGTCATAAGGAAGTGGGCGTTCGCTCTTTGGAACGCTGCTCGCCAGGAAATAGTGAAAGAGTAAAAAATTTACGTAACTTGGGCAGAGAGGTTGCTCTGCTCTAATACGAAAGAGGCGACGTCTGTGTCACCTTCCATACAGAAACTCAGCTAGTGCAAAGAAGGCAACGAGTGCAGTCGGCTATGGCGTCATTAAAGCTGGGTGGCGGAAAAATACTTTCCTTCGGTGTGTGCACGCTAAAGAAGCGAAGTACGAGAAAACGAAGGGCGCCTTTCAAGGCCAAGCATCACCGCCTCAGAAAAGGCGACTTTCTGGCGACTTTCGTCCGGGGAACTATTCGGCAAGTGCGCCAGATTCACGCACTGGAAGCTTGTCATGAAGTGAACGACGTTCACAGCTGCTGGAACGCCCCTGCTCGCCAGGGAAATAGTGCAGAAAGAGTAAGGAGCTATGCTCTTAAGACAAGAGGTTGCTCTGCTCAATTACGAAAAGGCGACATCTGTATCATTTTATTCGCGCAAACTATTGAATTAGAAAGAAGCGGCAGGTACAGTCAGCCTGGTATTGGAGCGGGTAGTGGAAAATACTCTCCCTTCGAGGTAGCCTGCACGCCTGAAAACAAAGCAGAGAAGGCCAAGCGGGGCCATGCACCAGAAGCCAGATACGTCTGCTGCTCACATTCGAAAGAGCTTTATAGCGACTTTCGTCGGGAACTATTATATGGTATTGGTTCGCACTGGAAACATCTCGCAAAGTGCGACGTTCGCTCTTTGGAACGCCCTGCTCGCCCGGGGGAAATAGTGAAGAGTAAAGGCTATGCTCTTAAGACCAAAGTTGATCTGTTCAGATACGAAAGAGCGACGTCTGCTCGCCATTCGCCTGAAACTATTGGTCTCAGAAAGAGGCGCTTAGGTGCAGTGGCCCTGAGCTGTTAGGCGGGTAGCGGAAAAAAGTGCTCTCCTTCGAGGGTAGCCTGCGCCCGAACGGCGGGTGCAGCGGGCGTGCACCACGAAGGCGGTCATCTGCTGCTCACGTTCGAAGGCGACTTTATGGCGGCTGCGTCGGAACTAATCAACATCCAGATGTAATGAATTCACTGGAAGCATCGCAAGAGAGGCTTCGACGTTCGCTCTTTGGAACCTTTGCTCGCCGGGGAAATAGTGCGAAAAAACAAAGGCCATACTCTTCTGAATAGAGATTGCTCTGCTCCTAATACGAAAGGGCGACGTCATATCCGCGTTGCCTGAGCTATTGCGTCTCAAAAAGAAGGCAACGGAGTGCAGTCTGGCTGAGCTGTATTAGGCGGGTAGCAGGGCGAAAGTACTTTCCCTTCAAGGTAGCCTGCACACTAAAAGAAACGGAATGCGAAAACAGACCCGTAGCGCCAAGCTGAAGCGTCATTCATCACATTCCGAAAGGCGACTTTCTAGCGACTTTCGTCAGGAAATGTCCAGCATCAGTGGCGGAGTTCACTTTCAGGCTTATGAAGTGGGCCGACGTTCGCTCTTTAGGCGCCCTGCTCTGAAATAGTGCGAAAGTAAAGGCCCATGCTCTTAAGACAAGAGAGTTGCTCTGCTCCGAATACGAAAGAGCGACGTCATATCCGCATTCGCCTGAAACTGTGGTACCTCAGAAAGAGGCAGCAGTGCAGTCGGCCCTGAGCTGTTTAAGGCGGGTAGCGGAAAGAAGTACTCTCTTCGAAGAAATTAGCCTGCGCCTGAAAACAAACGGAGAAGTAAAAGCAAATACCATGCTTTCGAGCCAGATGCGTCACCGCACTCACATTCGAAAAGGCGACGCGACTTTCGTCCGGGAACTATTAGCATAAGTGCGTAGATTCGCCTGGAGGCTTGTATCACCGAGAGGCCGACGTTCGCTCTTCAGGGCCTTTGCTCGCCGGGGAAATAGTGCGAAAAGAGTAAAGGCCCCATGCTCTTCAGACAAGAGGATTTGCTCTGTTCAGCGAATACGAAAGGGCGACGTCCTTATGCATTCATGCCAGAACTGTGGTGTCAAGAAGGGCAACCAGGTGCAGTCGGCCTGGGCTGTTGGGGAGTGGCGGAAGAAATTACTCTCCTTCAAGGTGGCTACACGCCTGAAAGAAGAAGAGCGAAATGCGAAAACAGACCGTGGCTGCCAAAAGCCAAACGTCTGTATACATTCAGAAGGCGACTTTCAGCGACTTTCGTCCAGGAGTATTCAGCGTAAGTGGCCAGATTCGCACTCGAAACTGTCGCAAAGTGAACGACGCGTTCCCGCTCTTTGGAGCGCCCTGCTCGCCAGAAATGGTGAAAGTAAAGAATTATGCTCTTGAACCAGAAGTTATCTGCTCGAATGCGAAAGAGACGACGTCATATCACGTGCGCGAGCTGTTAAGGGTCTCAGAAGAGCGGCAGGTGCATTCGCTGGGCTGTTAGGCGGGTAGCGGAAAGTACTCTCTCCTTCGAGGTAGCCACCCGAGGCCTAAAAACGGAAATGCGAAAGCAGGCCGTAGCACCAGGCCAGAAGCATCTGCTGCTCACGTTTCGAAAGGCGACTTTCCTGGCGACTTCGTCCGGGAAGTATTCAACATCAGAGGCGCTGCCAGATTCGCACTGGGGCTTGTCGCAGAAATCAGGCCGACGTTCCGCTCTTTCAGAGCGCCCTGCTCTTCGGGAAATGGTGCGAAGAGTAAGGCCCCATGCTCTTAAGTTCTGAGAGAGTTTGCTCTGCTCGAATACGAAGGGCGACGTCATATCCGCATTCGCCTGGAAACTATTCGTCTCACAAAGGCAACTTGGGTGCAGTCGGCCTGAGCTGTTAGGCGGGTAGCGGGAAAAGTACTCACCTTGAAGTAGCCTACGCTTTGAAAGCAAACTGGAAATGCGAAACAGAATATGCTTTCAAAGCCAGATACGTCTACTGCTCACGACTAGAAAAGCTGACTTTATAACGACTTTCGTCCGGGAACTTCAACTCAACGTCAAAGTGGCCAGATTCACGGGCTTGTCGCAAGTGGGCCGACGCGTTCGCTCTTTGGAGACGCCCCTGCTCGCCGGGAAATAGTGCGAAAGAGTAAGAATTTATGCTCTTGCAAGACCAGAGGTTGCTCTGTTCGAATACGGGCGACGTCATATCCGCATTCAACCTGGAAACTACCGGGTCTCAGAAAAAGGCAGCGCAGCGTGTGATCAGCTAGGCTGTTAGGCAGGTGGCGGAAGGAGTACTCTCCTTCGAGTGCCTGCGCCTGAAAACAAACGGAAATGCGAAAACAAGACCATGCTTTCAAAGCCAGATGCGTCTGCTGCTCACATTCGAAAAGAGCGACTTTCTGCGACGTCCGGGAACTATTCAACATCAGTGTGATTCGCACTGGAGGGCTTGTCGCAAGAGGGCCGACGTTCGCTCTTTGGAATTGCCTACTCGCCGAAATAGTGCGAAAGAATTAAAGAGGCATCTTAAGACAAGAGGTTGCTCTGTTCGAATGCAGAAGGGCGACGTCTGTCCATTCGCTCGACTGTTAGTATACGAGAGACGGCCGGAGTGCAGTCGGCCCCTGATATTGGGCGATTCGCCCGGAAAGTTCTGTCTTTCGAGAGTAGCCTCCACGCCTGAAACAAACCAAAACTAGATAAATTTGTGATTGACACCCAGCAAATTTGCTGCTCGCTTTCAGCAAATACACGAGTTCAATATTGATCATCTGGAAAATATTCATACCCGATCTGGCAATTTCCTCCGTTGGTTTCACTAATCGCATGGTATCGGTGCTCTTGGGCTCGCGCCTGCTCCGGCGGGAAAGAACCGGGGAGAAATAAGGCCTCGAAGAACCATTCCTGGGCCTCGCAACCAGCCAGCCAGCCGCCAATTCCCTTTGCTGCTCGCTCGCCGACGGCACCACACATATCAGCGATTGCCGTCTGCGAAAATAGGCAGTTCGCGGCCGGCGCGCAGAGGCTCCTAAAGGAACCGATGGGCGCCACGCGGCTGCCACGCCGTGCAACCGCACAGCATGTATGACCCAAAGCTGATGTCCGAGAGGAGAGAGGGAGAGGAAGAGGGGAGTGGAAGCTGTGAACGCCCAGTCAGGGCGCTGTTTACGCTGAAAGAAAGAAAATGAAGGTCGATATCAGAATATGCAACCTACACGCAAAATGTTGCCCACTACGCGGCGCCTGCATAATCGAAGGACTTTGCATTAGTAACGCCTGAGAGGAGTGGGCCGTGTGAAACAACTCAGTAGCATGTAAATACCCATTTCTGTTGTACCATCTCGCAAAATCATAGCAATGTATCGCTCGTCATGTTTTGCACCACCTGCGGCCGACATGTGTTCGTTTCGATAACAGACATACGTGTGAAGGCATTCAATATTATGTTATGTAGAAAACTAGGATTCTTCGTGTATAGTTTTTCGCATTAGTTTCGACTAGAAAGTATTGCAGTGAAGGTGTTTTCGTGATATAATGAAGTTAAATCTTCATTCGTGTTCGGTGGTGGCAAATCTTTGTACCCTCGTAGACAGCTGATCGTCGTGTGACGTTTTATCCAGGTGTGCGATGGATTTAAATCTTCTTGTTTTGGGAAATCTAGTATTCGTGTGTTGTTTCAAGTGAGTTTCGAGGGGAGTAGAAAATGTACAGTGAAGGTGTTTTTTCGTGATACCGTAATTACGTCTTCATACGTGTTCGGAGAAATTACTTCGTCTGCATGCCATATGAACAGCTGATCATCGTGTCGTTTTTATCTCGATCTGTAAGGCTTTCAAATATTTTGATCGGAGCTCTCGTGCCACCACTAACGCCAATCGCTTCGTGATTGCTGCGAACGTTTCATGGTTTCGAGAAGAGAGGCATTATTATTATTGACTGGAAGGATAGCGAAGATTCGAGCGCAGTGAAACGGAAAGGTATATTAAGCACAGAGAATAATTGTTCTTTTCTGTATGATGAAATGTATGTTTCGTGATGGTAAATTCTGGGTTGGTGTTTGTCGTGGTTCATTCAAAAAATTGTCGTGTATCTTTTCACTATTGCTTGAGTGGCAGTAGATAAGCAATGAATTCTATTTTTGATTTGCAACAGTATTAAACATTAGTGAAAAGAGGCTCTCTAAAAGTGCTGTGAGTTCTAGTGCTTTAACGTATTTCAGTTTTTATCTGTACAGAGCAGTTCATATGTTTTCAGGGTGTTTGCGATCTGGAGAGAGGAAAATAGTATGGTGTGTTTTGTCTCTGTTGTTTTATTTGTTCTCAAACTGTTTTACGTGTAGTGCTGGTGTTGAAGCTATAATTATATATATTTAATTTCTTAAAGTTTATTACGAAGAAAGAAAAAATCATAAATACAGACAGGAAAAGTGTTTTAACATGATGTGAGTGAGTTTTTTTTTTTTTTTGAAATTAAAATTTGATTAGGAAGTGCAGTGAAAGTGCTTTGTTGAAAACGTCTTGTAATCCAAAGCGTCTAGTAAAGGCTCAAGCCAAAGTGTATTATTTATGTGATACTTATGATAAATGCTTAGACAGTTGTCTACTGGTTTTCTGATAAATTTCACACCAAATTTATATTCAAACAAGTGTGTGATGGTGTTGGGTTTGAGAGCAGACTATTGTTTGATGAAGTGATGCCGTCTCTTATGTTTCTGATGATTCTGGTTACTTTGTATGTTTAGTTGAGTTATTTTGCTGAGGTTGGGTCAGTTATGTTGTGAACTGAGGTTGGGTGATTCACTACTAATTATGCGAAGAGGGATTTCAGTATTTTATAAAAACTAAATTGAATATTCTTTGTGTACATATTGCTTTGCAGCTCTGTCAGCATTATACCGAGTAAGCAGTGACGGAACGGTGTCATCAAGCAATTACACTTCAGTCATAGCCAAAAATAAAGATTAAAGAAACACAAGCCATCCATATACATAGTGTATGTACTCCATGCAGCCAGGCCCAGCCATACTTATGTAATCATATACCGGTATCAGTGTCCTTTATTCTGCATCTGTAAGAGAAAGTGAATAATCATTCTTGTTTATGAATCTTTAACGCCTCATGCGTATGAGCGTGCAGCAAAGCTAGGTTATGAACATCAGGGAGCTTTTGAGTGTAGATATTACGTAGGTTAGGGCAATCGAAGGCGGGGTGAAGAGGGGGCTGAGTTTATGAAGTGCAGGTTACTCATGTGATGGTTACAAGAATTGGCGTCCTTGAGCAGAATGTAAAGAAACAGATGATTCACTTACTCCGTAATATTGCGACTGATAGCGGGAACCGCCACTTAGTCGCCGTATAATTTCATTGCATCTGGAATGCGAATAGCCGTACTAGTGCCGAGATATTACGCCTCATGCGTATGAGCGGCGAGAAAGCTAGGTTATGAACATCAGTGAGCTGTTTTATTACGTAGGTTAGGGCAATCGAAGCGAGGTGAAAGCGCTAGGTTATGAAATTTGATTACTCATGTGATAGTTTACATAATCCTTGAAATAGAGAACATGAGCGGGCGGATTCGTACTCGTAATATAATAGCCGAGTAAGTATTTTGTCACGCGAATCCGAGACCGAAGCTGTGAGGCAATGTTTGAGGAATAATTGTTACGTCTTACATCTCACTCACGCTGAGCAGAAGAGAATGTTTCGTCTTCTTTTCACGAGAGCAGGAAAGAGAGCATTTCTTCTTCTTCATCGTCAGCTCTCCTTTTTTTTTTTTTTTTTTTTTTTAAGTCCGTCCCGCGTTCGAAAGATATCAGACTCGCAAAAGCCATTGGAATGAAACCGACGGCCTGACTAAAACAGCAACGCGGTTCTTACGACCGCTCTCCGCCTGCTACGCGGCGGATATATCGAAAACTCGGATTTTAGTTTGTATTTCCTCCGAAAACCGTACTCTCGCGCGCTGCTCTACCACTGAAGCATCTCTTCTTTGGCGAAGCGCAGTGTGTTTACTCTCTGCTCTCGGCACTGGTGCCAACACGAGATTCAGTAACCAATCACCTTCACCTCGTTAATAATCTCCTTCTTAACGAATCAAAGACCTAGGTGAGAAGCGGAAAGATTTCGAAGAAGCCTCTGCGCGTACGTTTATTGTTCTTTTCATTATTTGCCGTCACGAAGGACAAAGGTTTACCAACATTGCGTGGTGTGACGCGTGACCGTGTAGTGGGGGCCGGCGTGGAATGCGTTGGCGCCGAGAAAGAAACATATGAATCGCCGATCTGAGATATACACAACCTACACACCTGCAAAAAAGTCGCCCCGTATACAGTTTCCTAATCAGGACAGGCAGATATAGTCATTTACTTACAAAGAGAGTGGGTGCTTTTAAAGGCAGATTGAGCGTACAGTGGCAGTGCTTAAGCCCCATTCTGTTCATCTCATAAAATCATTAGCAATGTATCGCTCGTCATGTTTGCACCACCTGCAATAGCCCGACATATGTTCGTTTCGTGTGTGGACATGCATTAGACATTAAATCTTCTTGTTACGTAAATCCGTAACGTGGTTTTGTTTTTAAAGTAAGTTTCCCAGGCGTAGAAATTATTACAGTGAATGTTTTGTGATATAGCAATGTTACGTCTTCATATGTGGTCGGTGAATTGTACGTCTTTGTACCTCGTAGACAGCTGATCATCGTGTGTCGTTTTATCTTGAGTATAGGCTTTCCAATGTTTTGATCGGAGCTCTGCGTGCTGTCACCAACATTGCTCCTTTAAATGATTATTGCATGAACGTTTCCGTAGTTTCCAAGAAGAGGGCTTTTATTTTATTATTAATGCTGGCAAGATTCAGGAAACACTGAGCCATGACGGGAAATTATAATTGCTTTAGAATAAATTGTTCTTTTCTGTTGTGATGGGAAATGTATGTTTCCATCAGGCTAAAGTAAAGGAATTCTGGAGTTGGTATTTGTCACGTAGTTTCATTCTAAAAAGGTGTCGTGTGCTGTGTTGTGGTGGCTTGATAAGATAACAATGCTTGAATTCCCTGTTTTGATTTTTAGCAGTATACAAGAAACAGTGGTGAAGAGCTCTAAAAGTGAGTTCTAATTACTTCTCTTGTGTTTCAGTTTTATATGAGGCATTTCATCTTATGTTTCAGGGTGTTTGCGATCTGGAGAGAGGAGAGAATAATAACAGTGTGTTTTTATCTTTCATTTTTTATTTGTTCTCAAACGTTTCGTAGTGCAGTGTAGTGTGAGAAGCCCTCGAAATTATATATATTTAAAATTTCTTAAGTTTGTGCAGAAGGAAAAAAGTTAATGCAGACAGGAAAATGTTTCTGTGATGTAGGTGAGTTTTTTTTTTTTTTTGAAGTGAAATTCAGTTAGGAAGTGCAGTGAAAGTGCTTTAGTGAAAACTGTGTAATCCGTGATCTAGTAAGGCTCGTAAAGGGATGTATTGTTGTGTGATGTGTTGTTAACTTGAGGCAAATTCATCTTAGGTTTTCTGATAATTTTCTAATTTATGTTTCCCAAACAATGTGTCAGTGAGGGGTGTTGGGTTTGTGAGCAGTGTATTCGTTTGATAGGGAAATGCCGTCTCTTTCGTGTTCTGATGATTCTGATTTACTTTGTAGTCGGGTTAGGTTAGCTGTGCTGAGGTTAGGTTAGGTTAGGTTAGTAGAGCTGGGGTTGGGGGATTCTTTCCCACTAGTTATACCGAAGGGGGTTCGTATTTCCAAAACTGGTGAGAATGTTCTTTTGTAACTTACAGGGTGCTTTTGCAGCTCATCTGTAGCCGCGCCGGTAAGCAAGCAGTGACAGACGTGTCATCAAGCAATTGCACTTCGGTCCAGCCGAAAAAAAAAGAAATAAAGATTAAAGAAACCCAAAAAACTCATCTTGTCCTAAATGTATGTATTTTCGCACGGAAGCAGCCCCGCCGCCGCGTCACCAATGCTCAGGTATAATTTAATGCATCTGTAAGAAAGTGAATAATAGTCTAATTGCCAGATATAACGCCTCATGCACGTATGTCAGCAGGAAGCTAGGTTATGAACATCAGGGAGCTTTGAAGTGTGAATATTACGTGGGGTTAGGGCAATCGAGGCGAGGTGGGAGCTGGGTTTTGGAAAGTGCAGGTTACTCATGTGATTTTTAAAAGAATTGGTAATCCTTGAAAGAATGTAAAAAACGAATGATTCGCCTCGTAATATTCCGACTGATAGCAGAGCCACCGCCGGAGTCGCCGTATAATTTCATGCATCTGAAAGAATGCGAATAATAGTCTAATTGCCAGATATTACGCCTCATGCGTATGAGCAGCAGGAAAGCTAGGTTATGAACATCAGTGAGCTGTTTATTACGGATTAGGGCAATCGAAGCGAGGTGGAAAGCTAGGTATGAAAGTGCGGGTTACTCATGTGATTTTTCCCAACCCCTTGAAACGAAACGTAAAGAAAGCGAATGATTCGTACTCGTAATATAATGGGAGAGTAGTATTTTGTCACGCGAAACCGAGACCGAAGCTGTGAAACGGCTGGCGTTTGAGACGTTACGTGTACATCTCACTCAGCTGTGAGAGAAAGGGAATGTTTCGTCTTCTTTTCACAGAACGGAAAAAGGGGGGATTTCTTCTTCTTCATCGTCAGCTCTCGCTTTTTTTTTTTTTTTAAATCCGTCCCGCCGCGTTCGAAAAATATCAACTCAAAAAAGCCATTGGACCAAACCGACACCATCACCCAAAACACAACGCGGTTCTTCGACCGCTCTCCGCCTGCTACGCGGCGGATATATCAAACTCAGTTTTGGTTGTATTTCCTCCGAAAACCGTGCTCTCGCCGCTGCTCTACCGCACAAACATCTCTTCTTTGGCCGACGCAGTGTGTTCCTTCTCTGCTCTTGGGACCTTTCCAACAGGATTCAGTAATAATCACCTTCACCTCGTTAATAATCTCCTTTAACAAATCAAAGACCTAGGTGAAACCGGAAAGATTTCGAAAGAAGCACTCTGCGCGTACGTTTATTTTCTTTTCATTATTTGCCGTCGCGAAGGACAAGGGTTTTAAACCCAAAATTGGCAGCGTGAATGACGACGCGTGACCGTGTGGTGGGGATGGGCGTGGAATGCGTTGGCGCCAAGAAAAAAACATAGGAATGTCGAGCACAGGAATGTGCAACCTACACGCAAAAAAAAGTCGCCCCGTATACCAAGTTTCTAATCCCGGACAGGCGGAATGGTCGTTTTCTT